>JAUZNJ010102626.1:0-21011 GCA_034780135.1 Jordanella pulchra | reverse complement strand
TATTAGTATTCCCATTGACTGCTTAGGCTTAGAGCAGTTATAGCTGGTTATTCTCAGTGCTACTGCCTAGTTAGCTTAACTATCCTAGCAGCCAGTCTGCTTAGCTTTGCTGCATTTAAATAGGCTAATAAACCTGAAGAAATGACCACACATATGACGTTTTAAGATGTACTTTTTTGCTTAAAACTGCTTTTTGTGACAAATCAATGTATGGAAAATGAAGGACTGATTGGGCGACGCCATGAGTATGGATTGAGTGGAAATCTGACTCCAGCTGAGCCAGCAGCCAGAGCAACCTGCTTCTCTGCAAGCTGTGACCCTAATTTAAAAAGAGGCAGATTATTAATAATGAGTAAAAAGATGAGTTTTTATGGCTTAAACTAATCTTATAATTTACTTTTGTGACAAATTAAAGGTATAAAAACATCATTTATAGGCTCACTCACTTGGTTCAGTTACTGCAGGTGCTGGTGGAACAAAGCTCTGCAGGATACCACAGGCAGCCCCTATAGCAATCTCAGAAAATGTTTACCTCTAGGAAGGACTAAAGCCTGGAAAAGTGAAGTCACCTGAGTAAATTTATAAAAATGCTAGCTGGGCTTCAAAAAGCTTCTCAGAAGCCTGCAAAAATATTGAAGTGTCTAATGTTGAAAAATTGAAAAAGTTCAATGAAGTCTCCTTTTAAAAAAACACAATTTTGCATAGGGATGTTTACCATTTTTGACCTTGTAAATGTTTAAAAATATATACTTTATTCAAATGTGTACTGATGTGTTTCTGAAGAGAAATTACAATGCCTCCCTTCCCACGGTTGTGTCATCCAGATAATGGGGGACAGCAGCGAGGCAGAAGACAGGCAGTGTGTCCGAAGATCACGGAGACGGAGAAAAAGCAGAAAGGAGTCATCGACTGAGCATAGCAAGCCTGGAGGCCAGAACCATGCACAGTCCATTTACCCTTTAGCACAGGTAAAATGTCTAATTTCTCTTTATTTTTATTTTAATTCCTATAGCTGATGTGTCACAAAGAAATAGGTTGCGTGTTTTACAAATATTGGATTTGAGGAAAAGTTTCTATAATTCTCTTTAGTTGATCAAATAATTTTAAATAGTGGATAACTATGTTCACATCTGGCTTTGCATGTCTGCTTTGTTCAGGAGAACAGTGGTTTTCTACTCAACGCCCTCCTGAAAAGAGGTTTAAGTGAAGAGCAGCCGGGGCTTGACAGTAACCCAGCACTGCTAGCTGCTCCAGATCCCCTCAAACTAGACGCAATGACTGTGGAAGATGGGGACTTGGATGCTGTAGCTCCACATTCTCCATCCCTGACCACTGCTCAGTTTGGCTCAGTGGCCCAGGAGCCAGAGATCGTCTTTCGGGGCTCCAGGCCTGGATTGGGCTCCGAAGATCCCCTGGAAGATGAGATTCGGTCCCGAATCAGTCAGCTGGTCAGCCGAGGGACCAGCAAAGACAGCATCTCATCTGACGAGGAGGACGCACAATCCCCTCGGGACAAGCTGATGGAAAAAGAAAGTGAGAATGATAAAGATAAGTCTAGACCAAAGGAAACAGATAGGCAAAGACAGCGTATCAGTGTCAAGAGAGAGAAAGAAAGCAAAGCGATGGAACAAGTGAATGGGCAAAGAGCTACCAGACTAACTAAGAGCGCCTCAGTAAGAGAAGAAAGGAGAGTTCAGGAGAGAAGGCTGGAGGAAAGAGCCGAGAGTTTGGTAGAGAAAGTAGCAGAGAAAGAGCAGAAAACGGGAGAGGCGAACAGAGTAAGTAAGAAACAGCATAAAAAAGATGGAGAGGAGGAAGCCGCACAAAAAGGTGGAGCCAGGAGGAGTGGATCCAGTGCAAGTTCACCTGCTGTTACACCTTCTACCCAGGAGGGGGGGCTGTCAAACAACCAGGTGAGATGAGAGAGGACACACATTTTAATCTCCCTCAGTTTTTTCAGCCATTCTCTGTCTGTCTGTCTGCTTTATCCTAAACGTCTTCCATTAATGCAGCCTTTAAACGTTGACCACTCTGTTTACGTCCTGCTGTGAGCTCGCTGCTTTGCTGTGTTTCGCTTGGCTGGTTTTATTTGCGCTCTGTGTTTCTCTATGTCTGTGTGTTTGCAGCAGGTGGGGCTGAATGACTTGGAACAACAGCAGAGGCTTCAGTTGCTCTCTTCTGTCTTACAGCAGGTGAGGTCATTGAGCAGCAGGAGAGGGAAAAGCCTCCTCTGTTTTTTTGCAAGGAGCTGCACCTAAAGACCCAAATATCCACTCTGCTGGCACAAAATGCCTCATCCTTATTGTAAACTAGCATGGTGAAAAACTATTGAAGGCTTGAGTCAGCAGCCTCTCTCTTTTTATTAATGAAAGCCTCGAAAGGTCAGAATGAATCACAGTCATGAGTCCCATTAATTTTTCATTGTAATTTCTCTTCTCTTACTCCCCCAACCAAAGTATTCAGCCTTTTAACTTTTGGTACACTGTGCTGCAATACCGACTAACCATTTTCACATTTTATCTACATCACTGCCGCATTTAGGTTATATATTGGATTTATGTTTTCGATTTTTGCCCAGGTGGAACATCTACCCATTTTTAAGCCTCAAACAGGTTTACATTCAGATTTGCCCTGCATTAAGCTCCATGCATGCTTGTAGCAGCCCTGCTTGATGGCTAGTAGCTAAAGTAGGCTTCTTGCATCCTGATTAAAATCCTACAAACGACTAATCACTGCCCCTTAGTTCCAAAATCTCCCACGGGTGCTCCAGAGTAGCAGCCCACCGCTCCCTTAGAAGTAGCTTAAATGCAGAGGACAAATTGCTTTTAATTTACAAAGTTGCAGTGACAAATACAACTGCCATTATGCTCCCGGTCTGTTTAGTTTCATGTTTAGTTAAATACTCTAGCAAACGTCTCAGACCTTCACAGACAATCACACACTGGATTTTATTATGATTAAAGCACGCTGAAATGCAAAACATGGCATTCAGATTTGTAACAGCATTTTAAAAAAAACCCATGAATCATTTTCCTTCCACTTCTTAATAACAACGCATTATTCTGTGCATGTGTGGCACATAAAAACACAATAAAACACATGGACCTTCGTGATTGTGATGTGACAGAATGGAAAAGAGGAACAAGGGATGACTCCGTTTGCAAGGTGCTTCTCTTTTAGTTTTTTTCTTCAGAAGAACGGCACAGACAACACAGCTGTCTGATGGAAACAAACTGAGCTGATGCAAATGGGAACATCTGGAATATAAAGCAAGAAGAAACCATCCAAACAGAATAAAATACCTTCTGATCAATTACACTGAATAAAAGTGCCAGCTACAGCTGCTTAGATTAATAGCTGTATTCCAGCAACTCTGACTAAACCAGCACAAAGTCAGGTACAAACATCCTCACAGATACATGAGAAAAGTGAGGATCAGCGTTGGTCGTTAGGCAGATTATACATCATCAATGCTCTTATGAGTCATGTGTACTTCCTACAATGTGAATGGCATATTTGCCAGTGAGATCTATTTCTGCCGGTTTCCTTCTACCTCTTTTAGGAAGTCACTGGGGCAGAAAACATTGGAGCGTCACAGATTTTTTTCAGGTTTTGGTCTTTTTTTGTCTATATTTATCTTTTGTATCAAATGCGCATCCATTTGAAATGCGGTTTGGCTTTTATCAGATTAATCTCTATGAAGCAGTGACTCTTCTCGTGTGGCCATGCAGCCGATGTAATTATCCTCTAAATTTCTAGTTTGCGTCATCATCAGCATGTTCTCGGACAAAAATGATCAGAAAATATAAACACAAGTGAATCAAACAAGTGGGGCACATTTATATCAGTAGCATAAAAAGGCATAAGACTTCTTAAAAAAAAACTAGGGAAAGAAATTACTTGAAAATCAGTTGTATCTGCACATTTAATGGTTGTTTGTTTACTGTAGCTGCAGGTATTTTGTTTGAATTTCCAGTGGTGTACATGTTGTTTAAGAAGTTCCTCAGACGTTTAGAGGGGATCATTTGATGAAGCTACGTGCAGAGCTGCAGGTCTGTGTTCCTTTTGGAAATTCAACAACACGACCAAAAGATGAGTCAGAATAAAAGAACAAATAGAAACAACAGTGCATATGTCGTCTGTTTGATCCTTGCTCTTCTCAACGAACGAGGACATCTTCATACAACTATTGACTGGTTCAGATCGATACCTATCTCAGATTGTCCATCTCTGCTGCTCTAAGATCACTGAATCCTGATGGAAGAAAAGATACCACCTCTTTTATTATGTTTTCATCCATGTACGTCTTGTAACATTACCTCAAAGCACCTTTTGGAGACTCATACTTCCTTAAAACAGGATCGATATGGCTTAGATGCCACTGACCAAAGTGTCACCTGGTGATTTAATCATTATTGATCAGCGCACATCTTTCTTTTCATCAAATGCAGACATCTTTAATTAACCTCTTTGCTAATCATTGTAACCCTCACTCCTCCCCTTTACATGCATTGGCGCCACTGATAACCTTATTCAATAGAGAGAAAAAATAGAAAATATTTTCATAACTTTTTTTTAGAAGATTGTCAGTGCCAGTTTCTTGTACGTATAGCACTTATTTATATATATATATATATATATGTACTGATCTGATACCAGTTGTGTTCGGTGAAATGTAATGTAGCTAAATTCATAAGACATCCGAACAAAGAACAGATAAGTTTGTTATGATAGCTATCACTGTTAATAAAGTAATTACTTGTATTAAGATATTTTCTTTGCATGTGGTCAATAGAGACCAACATAGGGGACATGTGTATAGCTAAATCCAATAAACTGAAACTGAAAAGATGTATTTCTGGATTGTGAGAGAAAGTTAGAGTATCTGGACAGAGCATGTGCATGCAATAGAAAAATATGCACTGCATATGCAGAAGGTGCCCAATAACCCTGAAAGCTCTTACAGTAAAGCAGCAGTTAGCTGTTGTAGATGCTAAAGCAGTAAATGTGATATCACAAGTCTCAGAAAAATGAATTTTGTTTAACGGTAAAATTATTGCCAGCTGTTTTTCTTAACAAATCTATTTGTTAGGAAAATTTGGGACAAAATTTCCTGATCCCCACAGAACCTTTGAAAAAAAAACAACAAAAAAATTACTTTATTAAAAATACTTTGACATTTTTTTTGGATATTAAAAACATGAAAAAATAGTTCTGCCATTTCTCTGGCTTTTTCTCGGTTTCCTTTCCTCAACTTTCTCCTAATTAATCCAAGTTGTTATAGGCTCTCTCCGTATAGATATATCTTCTACACTCCCTTTTTTGCATGATTATTTATATAATTACACACTGCTTAAAAAATAAAGGGATCACTGAGATAACACATCCTAGATCTAAATGAATGAAATATTCCCATTGACTGCTTTGTTCTGTACAAAGTTGAATGTGCTGAGAACAAAATCTCACAAACATCATCAGTGGAAATCAAATTTATTAACCAATGGATGCCTAAAACTAACTTGGAAAAACACACTACAGGGTGATCCAACTTGATGTAATGTCCTTAAAACAGGTCAAAATCAGGCTCGGTATTGTGTGTGGCCTCTGAGTGTCTGTGTGACCCCCCTACAACGCCTGGGCATGCTCCTGATGAGGTTGTGGATGATCTCCTGAGGGATCTCCTCCCAGACCTGGATTAAAGCATCCGCCAACTCCTGGACAGTCTGTGGTGCAACATGATGTTGCTGGATGGATATAGACATAATGTCCCAGATGTGCTCAGTCAGATTCAGGTCTGGGCGGGCCGATCCATAGTTTCAATACCTTCATCCTACAGGGACTGCTGAAACACTCCAGCCACATAAGGTCTATTGTTCTGCAATAGAAGGAACGCAAGACCACCCGCATCAGTATATAGTCTCAAAAGGGGTTTGAGGATCTCATCTCGGTTCCTAATGGCAGTCATGCTAACTCTGCCGAGCACATGGAGGACCGAGTGTCCCTCCAAAGAAATCCCACCTCACACCATTACTGACCCACTGCCCAAACGGTCATGGTGAAGGACGTTGCAGGCAACAGATCACTGTCTACGTTGTCTCCAGACACTGTCAGGTCTGTCACATGTGCTCAGTGTAAACCTTCATCTGTAAAGACTGCAGGGCACCAGTGTCGAGTTTGCCAATCCTGGTGTTCTCTGATAAATGCTCAGCATCCTTCATAGTGTTGGGCTGTGAGCACAACCCCCATCTGTGGACGTCTGGCCCTCAGACCATCCTCATGGAGTTGGTTTATAACAGTTTCTACAGAAATATGTATATTTGTGGCCTGCTGGAGGTCATTAAGCAGGGCTCTGCCAGTGTTCTTCTTGTTCGTCCTTTCACAAAGGCAGAGGTAGCGGTCCTGCAGCTGGGTTGTTGCCCTCCTACAGCGTCCTCCACGTCTCCTGGTGTACTGGCCTATCTCCTGATTGTGCCTCCAGCCTCTGGAGACTACACTGACAGACACAGCAAACCTTCTTGCCACAGCTCGCAATGATGTCCCATCTTGGGTGAGCTGTACTACCTGAGCCATTTGTGGTATCATGAGACAGACTCATGATACCACAAGTGCGAAAGCACCACCAACCTTTAAAGAGACCAAAACATCAGCTAGAAAGCATATGACGTGAGAAGTGGTCTGTGGTCCCCACCTGCAGAACCACTATCTATTTAGTGTGTCTTGCTAATTGTCAATAATTTCCACCTGTTTTTCTGTTCCATTTGCACAACAGTATGTTAGATTGATTATCAGCCTGTGTTGTTTCCTGAGTGGACAGCTTGATTTCCCAGAAGTTTGATTTAATTTAAGTTATATTGTGTTTGTTGTGTGTTCTCTTTTTTGAGCAGTGTAATTTTTCCACCTTCGATTTTTCATTGTCCATCCTGACCGCTTTGAGGTTACGATGTCCTAAACCACAAGAGCTTGTTACATTCGCTCCACTTTGTTTTGGGATTGAGATGCTTTTCCCATGAACACATAAAAACGCTCTGTTTCAAAACTACTTTTGTATGTGTGATCACATTTCTTCACATCTATCCTCACAATTGTATGTCTCTGTGCTAGTTTATGTTCTTTTGTTTTGACGCTGAAAATAGTTTTTTATCCCTTTTTCTTTAAATTCTGCTTTTTTTTTGTTTTTTGTACAGGGATGTTTCTAAATGTTTTACTTACAATACATTTTTAAAAACATTTCAATTACAATCTAATTATTTATGTTATTTCTGTTGATGAATTTCTAAATCTGCATCTGTTTTCCACCTAAAGCAAAAGTATTCAGCGGCTTCGCTGTGCAGCATTACCACAGAAGTGTTGAAAGTTTTGAATGCAACAGAGGACCTGATTGGAGAGGCTGGTGGTGAGAGCTACACCCCATCTGAGTCCATGAGTGCCTCTCCCATATCCAGCAGCTCTGACACACGCAGGCTGGACCAGAGACTTACCCAGATGGAGGAGAATGTAGGCTACAGAAACAGCACTATCTAACTGTGTCCACCTGGTTATATAGTGTTAATAGAAAATAACAGTGTTATCACTGCCCTGAACAGGTGTACCTGGCTGCTGGAGCTGTGTATGGCCTGGAGGGGGCGCTGGGGGAGTTAGAGCAATGTGCCAGGAGTATTAGCAGGGGGACCACAGACACTGAGCTGGCTTTCTTGGAGGACCAGGTTGCCACTGCAGCAGCTCAGGTCCAGCAGTCTGAACTAAAGGTACTGGATAGGATTATGTAACTATTAAAAAAAGAAAAAACAACTTTGTGGACGTTTGTACTGAACTACTAAATAAAGTGTCTTTCTGTGGGTTATTTTTGTGTCTGTTTTAAAGATATCAAACATTGAAGCCAGGATTTCAGCTCTGAAGACAGCTGGCTTAAATGTAACTGTCTGCAATCGCTTCTCAAAAATCAAGCCAAACTCCAAGGTAACTCATTACCTTTCAGATCCTCTTATTTTCATCATGTCCACCTGAACAGTTATTTCAAACTTTCAGCTGCATGTACTGCTAACTAGTGTGCCTATGATATGCCCTCCATCAAAACCTAGAGGTTTAGCTATTTATTGGTATAAATGTGTGCTGTTTTGACAAAGTCTGAACATGCCAGGCCTTTGTTGCTTGTTTTTTGGGGGGGGGGTTGTGTTATTTTCCTGATGTTTTAGAACTGTGGGCTGTTGCCATCTGTTTTGGTGTCTTCTCTTCCCCTTTATTTATTACTGTCACACTTTAACTTTAGACTTTCGCCTCCAATCCTGAGCTCAAATTTAATTCAAAACATGTAGACTTGCACACAAACTTACTAGCAAGAAACATTGATAAGAAACATTAAAAAGCAATGGCAGAGGGAATTCAATCTTGATCTTTAAAGACACGTCGTAAGAAAGGCTCTATTGTTTAATCAGACTAATTATATACTGTTCTGTGTCATTAGGATTACCAAAATGTGAACTTTTTTAGTTTTCAAAACCAAGTATAAACATGATGGAAATGTGCCTCCTTCAGGAAACTACTCAAGAAGGAGACAGTTTCAGAATCCCATGTGTTTTTTAGTGAGAACTGTGTTTGTAAACCTAAATAATCCATTAGATCTTGTGAAGAGATGGTAATAGAGTCCCTCTTCTCAGTGATTGGCAGAAAGGATGAAGCGATTAACCCAAAAGGGACATTAAATGCCAGTTTTAACAGTTTGCAAACAAAGAAAACAAATTTTTGGAGACATGTCTTGTTGCCTAACAAAAGTAAAATGACATTTTTATAACCTTGTACGATGTATAATGTCCTTTTTAGACAGATTTGCACATTTCTGTAGTTTCTTCTCTTAGTCTTATTCAATTAGTAAAAAGTTTTACTTAGAGGTGCTATTGTTGCTGCAACCTGGTGACACCGTCAGCATTTGATGACCAAAAAGAGTGAATTTCTGATCACTCACCACCCAGGACCAGTCAAACTCAAACTGAGAACCAGCCGATTTGAGTCCAAAACAAAACCTTTCTGCATGTTCTGTTTTTACAGGGGGAAGATACATGGAAGGTGCCATATCTTTATTGAGCAGTTGAAATATTCAAAAGCACAATAAATGAATATTTACTGAATCTCTTTTTACATTTTGATTTATTTGCAGTGCTTTCAGTAAAGTAAATATCATTTAATACATTAATATTTAATCTGATATTAATCATACTGTAAATTCCCTCAAAGAATAATTATTTCCTGGTTTTATAGTACAAGGTTTCATAAATTTACCGTTATTGAAACTCTATTGATGCATACATATTCCTTTTATATACAATAGTTTGACGGCTTCCTTTCATAAGGATCTACTTTGACTTGTTTTTTTGGTGACTAAATAGCAAAGTAAGTTATGATTTCCTAGCCCACTAATTTAGGGTATTGACCCTCTCTTTTGTAGTCTCTTTTATTTCACAATGTTCAGTTAAAATAACTAGACAGACTTATATTTTCATATTGCACCCCTGGCTGTTAATGTCGTGTATCTGGTATTATGGAGGGAAAACTTCAACAGGTTATGTTTTGAAAGGTAGTTCTATTTGTGTATCCAATAATCCCAAAAACAGAAATTATGGTGCCCATTGGACTTATTTGGCCAAATAACATGCTTGGAATCATCTTTTGGTGATCTGTGCTGCATAAGCTACACAATTGTCTCTCTTCCAGCCTGAAACACTGGACTCGTCACGCCATCAGAGGAGGAAACTCCCAGCGCCTCCATTAAAAGGTATTATTTTAGCTGTCTGTTTTTTATTTTCATTTCCAAAACACTTAGCTTATGCAGAGGAAACCAGAGTGAATAAATAGATGTTTAATCCAAGATGTTTTGAAAATTTCATGTCATGAACTCATGTTCTGCATATTCACCAGAAAGGAAAGTAAGTAAATCCCCTTGGCACACACTGAATACTGCAGCTTTGTCTGCAGATATAATGTGGGTATATGGGAGTGTTAAAGAGACACAAAAAAGAGGGGAGATTTTTTTTATTCACCTACAGAGATGAAGTGGCAGCTCAATGGATGCAGAAGTGAATGCATTTGCTAAAAACGGACTAAGAAACTGAAAAGCTCCATTAGATGTAAAGTAGTAATAGAAACACACGTTCAGAAGAGCATGATAAGGATGTTTTATCAACCCACAAGAAGTCGTCTCCCTTTCATGTTTGTAAATGGCTTTTTTTCCTGTTTCGAGCTGTTTTTATATTCCTTTTAGACTTAATTTTCTACACCCATCTTCTTACAAAAGCACAGGCTGGCTGTAGCAATAGATCATGTCATTAACTCCTGGTTGAAGAATTTTTTTCCTTCAGGCCACCATATTGTAGCCAGTTTTACTGTCCTGACATCTATATTTAAATTGTCTTTATTCTCATGAATAATGAAATATATATATTTTTATTTTTTCACATACAACAAAGTCTGATTATTTTATTTATTTATTTTTTTTGTAAATTTGGGTTTTTTGGCATTTCAGAAAAGTTGGAGTCAGAGCAGCAGGTTCGGCCATAGAGAAAAGCAGCAGCACAAGTCCCTCAGGGCCACTTTACAGAGCCTCAGGGACAAGGGCCCTTCACATCTAGTGCCTTGACCCAACATCTGCCTCCAACTCTAAGCCAAGCAGGGGCCGACGCCTGCCCAATGTTCTCCACCTTCAGCCAACCACAACAGTCTCACCTCACAGGAAAACATTACTGGCTGTTTCTGTTTATCATCATACCCAGTATTCTCTCCCTCAATGCACTCATGTAAGCTGATTAGCATTTATTTTATCTGCCTTAAAACCAATCCTCATGTTATGTAAAACTCTATAAATATATGTACATCTGTACAGACAGAAGAATGCATTGATGGTTTTTTTATCTGTTTGCAAGAGTGTGTTACTTGATGTAAAATGCAGCTGTGGAAAGATCATTTTTGTGATTTCTGTGATTCAGTGTCCTACCAGGAAATGACAGTATTTATGCTGCAGTTTTTTTTTAAATCTCAATTTAAAATGGCAAGAAGAAAACAAGTATTCTGTAACACCCATTACAATTCATTTAACTTTTTTGATTTGTGTTCTACATACTATTATCAGGTGGCGATCACCAAGCCTGACCAAGGCATAAATCAGTCTGTTAAGACTCAGACTGAAATAAGCAATTTACAGGATTGGTCCGGTCCAATACAGATAGGACCGATCACAAGACTGGAGCCAGGAGTTTATGTTTGCACCTGAGGTACCCAGAATACAGCAGCGCTTTTCGGTTACCATTGCGATCAAGATTTAGGCCGGCCAATGCTTAATTGATGCCCTTTATAATGTCCCAAATGGAACAATTTCAACAACTGGCTGCCGTAAGAACTTTTCCTTCAAAAAACAAAATTTTTGCATTACATTCATAGCTAACTGAATGTTTCTAACATATTTCCCCTGATTCTGTTAGTCCCGCCCTGGCCCTGTCTTTAAAATCAGGCTCTACCTGCTCATTTCCCGACTAATACACGTTGTAATTCAATCTGACAAGATAGATTAGTAATCACAATGTGGGGATTATTATAAAACAATTAGCATTTTAACTATATAAAAACAAATCATTGCACTAGTTATTAAATCTCTTGAATGTTGATTAATCTCCATTTTATGTGTTTAAAAACTAAAGAAATATGTTGCAAATTAGAGCTTGTACGCTACCACGAGTTTCATTGGTTTAGCAAGATAGAAACCTAAAAAACAGTAAATAAATAGGTCTTATCCACAGCTTTACTGTATTTCATATGCATGGCAGTCACATTGAATATATTCAACGATTAGATATAGTTTGTGAATCTCCCTAACCCTTTCCACATCATTATTTCTCGGGATTTTTCAAACTCCAAATGAAATAAAAATCCAATTTAGTCCAAATGAAACACATAATATATTGTACAAGAAGGAGAAAACAGCGGAATGTTCAAGTAGATGAGAGGAAAAGCTTGTTTGTTACCCACCATTACTTTGGACTGTATAGAATGTTCTTCAAGATTCGATTTGGTTTATCAGTTTTTGGTATTTTTGGCTGATTGTAATGAAGTAAATGGCAGTCAGGTCTAAATATACTGAGGATGTAGCTGTAATGAATAATGCTGACCTGACTAAAATCCTATATGTCTTTTTTTAAGATAAGTTCAATGTAAATGCTAAACTTAGTGAAGAACATGGGCAACCTGCAGCGGACAAAGCCATGGAGGCTCTAACATCCAGTTAGCTGAGCTGAGCTATGCATACAGAAAGGAATTTAAAGCTATTCTAAATCTTTAGATGTGAATAAAGTCAACCAAAACTGAACTCCAGTATGTCTCACTTTAAGCTAACCTTGATTCCACATAAAATGTATACTAAATACGATTAAATAAATGGGAATAATAGAAGCTACTGAACTATCTAAATTAACCTTCTTCAGGTAATTAGCTTTACTAAGTATATGGGAAGCAAGAGATCAGCCTAGATCTTTTCAAAGGGTAGATTTTAAAAAAAGGTTCATTCTACTATAATTCAAGCCTAGTAGGCCTATATAGATTAAAGGTCTGTTTGGGTAAAAATACAACAGATAATAGATATAATCCCACAGGTAGGGAGCTAGCTGCTAATGAACCGGATGAACCTCAAGCTAGTTTAGCTTAGCATCAGGATTGGAAAAAGCAGGAAACAAACTGTTTTAGTTAGCAAGGTTTTCTGTTTTTGAAATACTTTAAATATATGGAGATCTGCTGATTTTAAAGTAGCAGATAAATATATTTCAAATAAATACATTTATATTTTCTAAATTCTTGTTGGATGACATATAATTGAAAAAGTGACTAGACTTAGATAAGATAAGAATAATGACACCAGTCATCTTTTTAAAATGTTAAGCAACCATTAACCTCGGTTTCCTGCTTTTGTAAAATGGCAACAACTGACAAGTGACCAACTATATACCCATACATTCGAACGTACATTGATGGTTTTAAAGGACTCCAAAAGTATAGAACAAACTGTATGGTCTAGAACCAGGCTGAACACAGAACCTTTAAAGTCTTATGTTTGATGGAAAAAAAAAATTCTTTATTTTATAAAATCTCTTATTTCTTTTACTGTCTTTTTTTGTCTTTTTAACTTTGTGGCCTTTTTTTTAAGATAAAGTGTTTGATTTTATTGTTTCCCTATATTGGGCCATAGCTGCACATTTGTGTTGTAATAATAAAAATCTTAATGAGATTTTTACATGACAGCATCAAATGGGCTATATATTATAAATGTCATGAAAACATGATTTTGTTACAAACAGTTTATTTTTGTACTTGGCGGAACATTTTTATGCAATACTGCTGAAAAAAAGGACTATTGCAAATTAAAGGCTTTATTCTATCCTAAAAGGACCCCTAATTAGTTCTGACAGACTTATGTGATGATTCAAACTGCTTTCAGTGTAACCCGTCATTTATCAGAAGTGTTACAAAAACATAAGTGGCAACAAAAGGCGTTTTTTAGAGTGGCCAGTGTGATTCACGCTGTACTTGTACTGTCCTTAGACACTAGATTTGAAGAGACTGCCTTTCATTCTGGGTAACTTTTCTTTACTCTGTGATGACTTATATAAATCAGAATCTGATTTAGCCATGCACCTAGTTGTTTTTTTTTTTTTTTTGCTTAGACGAAACATAAAAACAGGGTTGGATGTCCTGATGGACTTCATAAAAGATGTTACGATGCTCTGTATGAATGCTCTTCCCTCTTCTATTAGTGATCTTTTCATCACAGCCTTTCACATCTTTCAGTTTGCGCACATTGATCCTGTACTTTTGTCAGTCTTGTTCTCCAAAGGTGTTGTAGTATAAAAGCATGTTTCTGGTTTTATGGGATTGATGTAAAGTTTTTCATGAAAGCACATCTGCAAGGGTCCAATCATCGGTGTCCTGTATTTTTCTAATGTAAACAAATAATATCTCATCAAAATGTTGTATATGTATATGTGTCAAAAAAGAGATGGATATGATATAATGCAACCTGTTTATTGCCCAGTCAGTTTTTTTTGTGTCGTGTGCAAGAGACTGTGTAAAAAAAATGAACTGCTAGAACTTGTGAGGCTGGATTCATACAGGAGGTCAAATTATAGCTGTAGGATACATGTAACTTAGTCTTATAATGGAGTCTGAAAAATGAAAGTGAGTGAAACAGAAATAAAAGCAGATAATACTTTTCTCCCTGTTTAAATCCAGCCTGAGCAACAAAGAAGAATTTTCACTGTGCACAGCTCCTAAGGTGGGCAATTCAACTTTTTGCTGTGTAACTGTCTGTTGCAATCCATACGACATGATTGGGAAAATATTATAATGCAAAAAATACAGATTCTCTATGTGCCACAATACTCTCAGAAATAAAAATGTATTATGAAATAAAATTTGCAAACTTAAAAGGAACTCTTCTGTTTGAAGCAAACATTTTGTTTTGTACTTGCAAACACACAAAAAACAAGATCTGATATCCTAACAACACATCCTTATTTATTATTTAATATACATTGCATTGTTTTATGTACAGATACTCTTGGTTTATCTATGATTTACACAGATATGACTAAGCTTATAGCTTATAATAAAATAAAATGAATGTACAACTTGATTTAAGGGAATAAAAAAAGTTTGTGGACAGAGGGGGAGAACAGGGCATCATGGTAACCAATCATTTTCCTCTCCACTGATGACTTTTCCAAGGTTTTCTTTGTTTCTGAGGCTGTTGAGCAGCAGCTCCAACATCCTGAGGACAGGCTGCATCCCGCTGTTTCCAAGTGCGTCTACGCTGCTGTGCCTCTTCCCGAAGCGCCCTATGGGTCGCACCCCACGACCTACGTACCAGAACGGGTCTATCTCTGGACCTGGACATTGCATAGAGATACAAGAATCAGCTACAAATGAAGTGGAACTTGTCAATTCTATTGCTTTAAAATAACATTGAATTAACCTTTATTAGGTTTTAAAATGTATAGATTCTAATCTTAATCTCAATTGTACTTTAAAAAGTATTAATTCCATTTAGTAGTTAAAATATAAAAATAGAACTTCTAGAATATTGTCATACTTTTATTCCATTTCTTAAATACTAATTTTACTACTATTTATACACATTGTATTATTCATATCATTAGACAAAGTATATAAAAAACAAAGTAGGTGATTTAGAATTATATAAAATAAGAATTTGTATATAACTAACCACACTTGTGCTGGTTATATACTTTTTCTTAAGTAAATAAACAAAAAAACATAACTTGTTTACAAAGAGAGTAGCTCCCGGTTTTACACTGCAAGCCACTTTACTAATTTTCAATTAGGCTTCTAAGTCATTAAATATAAAAGACAAGATCTTGATAGGTGGGTCAATGAAAAAGAGAGATAAAAATAATAAAAAAGTATGAATAAAAATCCACAAAACCATCAGTAACGGTATAACTGCATTGAAAGAGGGTAAAAGTGGCTCCTACTTCTGTTGTCTACATTGTGAACGATGTGGAAGTCGTGCTCCACCGTGGTGCTGTGAGCGCGACTGAAGCTGGAGGAGAGCAGCAGGAGCAGAACCAGAGCTGCGGGCAGCCAGCGACTGGTCAGCACGCACTGCCGGACAGCAGCTTCTCTCCCGGGCAGCATGCTTGGGGTGGGGGAGTCGGTCAAGGCACTGAGGAGAATGAAAGGGGGGCTGCTGATTACCTTAGGCTCTACTTAAGGCCATGCGAAGGAATACACAACACTTCATACATCATTAAACTAAGTTTGTTTAAGCAGATGTAACTAAGAAGCCTGGAGGAAAAAAAAAAATACAAACTACAAACAGTTCTATAAATCTGATTTTCTTTAACATCTCCACTGTCAAACTCCACAGCAAATACCAGCAGTTACCTGTAGTTGGTTAAAAAATCGGTCCTTTAAGACTCTGCTTTGAAAATGTCTCAATTAAAAACATGAACTGAAGCAAATCCACTTCAAGGAGCTTAAGTATCAAAAAGTAAGCATATTCTTACACCTTTATACTCGGCGGTAAGTAATCACATTTTTGAAATCATAATCAAGAAATACTTACCAGGATCTTTGGTGACAAACTGAGGTCAACTTCTTGAGGTCTGAATTTGTTTCCTGGAGAGCCGTGTTCCCCAGCTTATATATCCAAGCAGCTCTGAGGTCATTGGGTAATGAATCCACAACGTCGGTTACTCACAGTGATCAGAGAGTAGATCACGGTATGCAAGCTTCACCCCTCCTCCTTTTCTCCTCCTCCCACTCCCTGAAGCCCCTCATCCCTTTAAGAACAACCTCCTGGTGTCTGTCACGCAGCAGAGCAGTCCATCAAGTAATTAGCGACGTGGGGATAACGTTAAATTAGTGAACATAGGTTGACCCAACAGCACAATAAGGTCTGCCGGATGGTGATCCAGAACTGTGGTGGGCGTTTTTGTGGAGCCTTTTATCAATCAGGATCATTACAGGGTGTGAGGCAGGGCATGAGCTTGCAAAACCTTCCTCAGTAAGCAACACACTATAAATCTGCCAGACTATAGCCTGACACAGTGCTGAAAATCCTAACAATTGCACCTGAAGAGCACTCATGGCTAAACCTAGATGATATTCATCACAGTAAGAAAAGAGGTGGTCGGGAAACACAATATAGGGAAAAAAAAAAAGAATGATGTCGGATTTTGGTTTTTGTGTATAAATCCTTAAGAAATTGTAGGACATTTGGAAGACATAATAGGATTGATGTCTTTGATGTGAAGGGAAAATTAGATTAAAAATTTAAGATGTGATAATTTAGTAGAGCATGTTAATCCCTTAAGATGTCCGGAACAGGATCTATAATGTGCTTTAAGGTTTTTTAATAGTTCAAAGTTTGTAAATACAAGTTAAAAACTCAATATGGAGTCAGTCTTTCACCAAAATAAACTCCTACAGAGAGCTTCTTCCCTACCTTCAATGAGATATAACCTTTGCAATTCACCTAAAAGAATGAAAATCTATTGGGCAGAAACATTAAAAAAGTCCATAATCTTCAACAGCCTTACTTCATACATGTGTAAACTCTTCAACTACTACTTTGCTAACCCACATTTTTACTACATTGCCTCAGAAATAGGATTTAACTTGAATTGAATTGAACTGACTGCAAATCTGTATTGAAATTTGAATGCCAGGGTCAGTAAATAGTGTTAAGACACATTCATAGAAACCCATTCTGCCGAGGTGTTAAACATAAAGGTTTTACAATATGTTTGCCAAGTAATATAGGTATTCCAGGCATTTATTGAAAGTCTTTAAACCAGTTTGAAGGAGTACAGGCAGTTTTTCACCAAACTTTAAAATAATATGATGAATCTTCTGTGAAATGTGACTTAAACAGATGTGCAAACGTGACCTTTAGATTCATGCTTTGCTCACCTCCTCTGCAGGGCAGTTCTTTGTCTCACTTTTACAGGCATATATCTGTAATCTGCTTCATTTTATATGATGCATGACTAAAATGCAATAATCCAAAGACACCTACCCAGGGATGCGCAGCATACAAACGTCTGTGAATAATAAAGATGATTTGATTTAAGTCTGTGAGCCTTTATTGGAATAGCAAAGGTCACACCTGATTGGTTCACTGTTCCAGGCATGCTTAGACATGTGCAAAACCTTCCCTACTGGTGCAACAAAAAAGGATCAAAGGATCAATTAATAAGATCGCTATTTAGGGATGTTTGAAATGTATCTGAATGCATGTGATTCATAACATTGTATTGTTTATATCCTATTTTAACTTTGTTCTGGGGCCATGAGAGCCCTGGATCACAGTATTGATTAAGGAAACCTTGCCTGCAGGATGATTAACAATATGACGTTGTTGACTACGTTGCTGTGGTTTGAAACATCCCCCTTACATGCTATTTTGTTAACTGCCTCATACTTTATGGCTTCCAGGATGAGTGGGCGAGGATGTTCTCTAACCACACTCTGTGGGGCTTTACTTAAAAATAAAAAAGCCTTTTGTTGAGAAGTGAGTGGAAGACAGAAAACACTGTAAAGAGTAAATTCTCTGCTGAATAACAGTTTTAAAAGAACTAGCATATTGCCAATTCTTTGATGTTTTTTGCTGAGTTATTTTTCACAAACTTTTTTCACAGTAGGAAAAAGAGTTTTAGAGTCGGTGTTAGGGTGTGGAAACACTTGGGGCTTTGCATAAGGTAGTTTGATAGAAACATCTAAAGTGACATGTGGTTTAAAAAGTCACCAAAGTTTAACTAAAGGTTTTGATCTTTGCTGGGTTAGTCAAATGTTTTTCCCATATTCTCTGAAAAAATATATGATCCCCACAGCATGATAATGCCACCAGCTTGTTCCAACTATGGGAGTGACAATCTCAGGATACAGGATATCAGTTTACAGAAGGTTCAGTGGCCTAATGGATAAGGCATCAGCCTCCGGAGCTGGGGATTGTGGGTTCAAGTCCCACCTGAATCGCTGAAGTTTAGCTGCTCTTCTTCTACTATGCAGGATTGCTGTTAACATCTGTTCTTTACAACACATGAATGGCCTGAACAGATTCCAGTCACACAGTTTAGGTTATTTGGGATCCCTCATTTCATAATTTTCTTTTAGTGGTGAGTTAAATGCTGTTTTGTTTCCTACTAGCTGAAGCTCTCAGTTCTCTGTCTGAACCCAAAGTGAGACTGGTGCTCTGTGTTAAACCCCTCCCATGCTCGCTCAGTGCATACGCTTACATCTGACAAATCGGCTCCATCTCTGCACTCATGCTTATTTGTACGCTGTGTCGATACCTGTCTGTGCACTTCAGGCTTCAAGCATTAAAAAAAAGCCAATCATAACCACCTTATCAAGATACTACATGTAAAAGTTACAAAATAAAATGGTAATATTTAAGAAAAACTGCAAATAAATATTTTAACTTCTATAAGAATATTCAGTCGAGCATACAAACGAACCAAAACTGTGAATTTTAGGAGAGTTCCACCTTTTTAGCTACTAAGTAATGTGTAAAAGATGCTTTTGTGTAATTTTAAGCTTTTTTCTTTCTTTCTTTCTTTCTTTCTTTCTTTCTTTCTTTCTTTCTTTCTTTCTTTCTTTCTTTCTTTCTTTCTTTCTTTGCCTGAATTTATAGAAGATCATTGTTGTTGCATTTTATGACTTAGTGAAATCCTGGATAAATATTTCACTATTTTCATATTGATTTTTTTGTTGTTGTACCTCATTCAAATATTTCTCTCTGTTTCCATCTTCTCAAACAGGATGTAGATGATTCCATGTGATCTCATAAAGAACAATGTTTTCTATAATTTCTGTTCTATTTATATAGCTCCTTTTCACAGTTTCATCAGATCTTACAGTCAGATTGGTTTAAAGTTTTCTGTCATGGGAAACCAAACTAACTGCACCGAGTTATTAACTTTATAGCAACAGCAAACGTCCCCGCTTGTGTTGTTGACTCTTCAGCAATCCCTCACACCAAGCATGCATGCAGCAACAGTGGAGAGGAAAAACTCCCTTTTAACAGGAAGAAATCTCCAGCAGGATAAGATACAGTGTGAGTGGCCTTATGCCGAGGCTGAGTGGGGTTCAGGGAGACAGAAGCAGAATACATTAGGAACATAGAGGCACTGATCCATAATTTCAATGTTTGAAAAGGTAAATCAGCTCCATAGGTGGCTCTGTCTAAAAAGCAGTTAAGAAGAACAGCTGAACCACTTTTCATGTCAAAAGGAGGACAGAGAGCTCATAAGGCCTTCAGTTGGGCACATTTAAAGGTAAGCCCATAGCTAAGGAGAAAAACAGGACTGAACGCAGAAAAAAAAAAAAAACATCCCCACTTGATCATCTGCAAGTGAAGTTGCTGATTACACTTTCCTCCAGAATGATATCAAAGCTACACAGAGCTGTTATTTATCAATGTAACATTTCAGTTTACATATGTTTAATGAAGTTTTCAATTTTCATGGCATCTTTAGGCCGTCTTGGAATCTTTGTGTTTCGTGTTATCAGTCTACATATACAGCGGTTCAAATTTTCAGTGTCTCTGGTTGGTCATAGTTGATATATTTTTTGTTTAATCAAAAGTTAAAATCCCTGTGGATGTTTGCACCAAGCTGAGTTACAGCATAGCTAAATAAAAAGGACTATTCAAAGGTTTCATGACACTGATGAAGGCTTTTCCATCTATTACGATATATTTAGATGTTGACATTGCATTTGTTGTTAAATATTTGAAGAAACTGTTAGAAATGAATGAATTCATTCATTCACTTCAAACATTCCAACAACAAGTGAGTAGTAAACAATATCAACACATGAATGGTCACATACACGAGTCTAAATAAATTACTTATCCATATATGAAACTGAATGTAAATATAAACTAATAATTTAAATGACTATCACATTGTATAAACCTGGAAGTATATATATATATGTCCTCAAATGTTAATAGAGATGATGCTGACTGATAGGAGAGCAAACTTCAGTTTCCTCATCTCACATGTCATCTTCTTTCTTTGGCCTCAGAGGCCACTAGTGCAGCACATCACTGAAGTAAAGTCTTTATAGCTTACTCATTCTTCTGATTGAGCGCCACTCGATCCAGAGTTGGGTACATGAAATTTGCTCTGTCTCCAACTCTGACCACTTTTAAACTTTGCTGAGTTACCCTCAAGGGATCAAATCATCTGGCTGCATTTGGAGTTGAAAAATGGATCTGATATTAATGGCAGAACAGAAACTCAAAAGACTCCCAGACAAACATCCATTGACTGCAGTTTTTTTTTTTTTTCTATAGTTTGGGAAATTCTCAAACTTTTCAAATGCTGAAGGTTTGGCAAGAATGGCATGAGACTCTCGTTGTTCCTTTATTTCCTTTATGTGTTGGGATCCGGAGCCTGCCGCTCCATCTTCCTTCCAGCAGAGTGCGCCGTGGGTCTCCTGGGCTGGAGCCC
>JAUZNJ010102615.1:0-21012 GCA_034780135.1 Jordanella pulchra | reverse complement strand
ACAATATTATCGTTTATCGCAATAACTTTTTGAGACAATTAATCGTTCAGCAAAATGTGCTATCGTGACAGGCCTAAATATGACTTATCTCCATTAAACTCAAGTCCACTTTCAGGCTGCAGTGTGGAAGCTGACAAATAGTTGCTTACACAGGAAACCTGAGAATAAGTACTGACTGGGGAATAACAGTGAATCAGATTACATATGTGGTTGATGGGCCGATTAAAAAAACGTATCTTTGTGCTTTGAAACAACTCACTAGTAACCAAACTTGATTATTATTGTAGGTATCTTCATTATATGATCCTTTTTGGTCCATTTATTGCCCTAAATCAGTGGTTAATAAGATTCCTTCTCTGTCTAGTAAGAATGAAAACGTCAGAACACATCTCAGTATCCCTTTCTCCGAGCCCCGAGTTCCTTTATAAATGTTGCAGTACTGACACAGCTTCACCTCTCCTGGTTCCAAGACCAAAAAAGGTTTGCAGCACATTTCACTTTTAAAACCCTTTTCTATTGCCTGCATTAATGTTCCACTGTTTGCTTATAATCCTAATAGAGATAAAGGCCGATGTAAAGAACTAGGAAGAAGCTGTATGCCATTGACTGAGTCCAAAAGGGGGACGCTACCCTGAAAACTTTTCATCATCCACTAAACCACCGTTTCCATGTCTCATCAGTCTCTTGCGGCTTCCACCTCCATTTCCTTGCCTCTGAGTTCAGGTTCCCTGTAACAGCACAGAGAGGCGACCACAGGCCAACTATGCATCCAGTGTGAGACGCATGCCAACTTCCTTGGCTGTGCTGGTCAGCTGAACGGGGATCCAGTTTCACCCATCTTAATACTCCTAACAAGCCTTTTTTCTCCTCTGCTGCCAAGTGTCAAACCCTCCAAAGTCACCGAACAGGTTGGCTCTGCCTTCCTCACCCACACATAAGGAAAATAAAATACATAAGCTAAACCAACGGGAGCAGGCAGCTGTTTTTTTTTTACAGTTTCTCCTCATTTACTAGAGATGAGAGACAACAAGATACACACCAACAGCCACAAGATGGATCCCTAATTATATCTGCATGGCTTGTTTTCATCACCTTACAAGCAAGATAGTGAAAAACATGAAAAGTGACATATGGTTTAATGCAGTTTCTGATGCTGGAGTCGACGACCGTAGCAACATGACAAGATGTGGACAGCCAGCAGGATTATAAATAGTGCAGAGTTATTCTATAGTGTAAAGGAAAGCTGTATGAATGAGATGTAAATATTTGCTAATGCTTTGTTTACCTTTGCCAATAGCCTGAGTGGATTCATCATGAAAACATTGGTTTTTAAATGTTAACATGGTTTGAGTTGCAACTATTAATTTGTGTCTTTACTGGAGGACTGGGCGGATTTATTAGTGATTTGACTGGTGCCTTGCTCCAGCAGTTATTGGGGGGGGGGGTTAGTGTATGCTTGGATGGTCTCCAACTCATTACAAAGAGAACAAAACAGAAACTCAGGGCATATAACTATGCATGTATACACTCATACCTAAGGTTATTCAGAGTAACCATGTAAACCTGGAAAGACATCACCCATGAACAAGAAAACATAAACTCTATGCATAAAACCCCATGTAAGGTTTGAAATCCAGAAACTTCTTTCTGCTGCTTTTTTTTTCTCAGTGAATTTGGCTCGGCTGCAAATTAAATAGCAAATGCAAATTTGTTTCTGAAATTTGTTTCTGAATCTTGCAATATGGTATACTGCCAAAAATATTTGCTTGTCTACCTTGAGACACATTTAGAGTTCAGTCACAACCTATATCTCATCTATAGGGTTGGATATGAAGTTGGCCCAGCCTCTGCTAAAGCTTCCCATAAGTTTAGGAGTATGTTTACAGGAATGTTTTAACCATTATTTGACCAGAGGTGAGTTTGTGTGGTCAGACACTGATGTTTGGGGAGAATCAAAGTTCATAGTTTCCACTTGAATTAATTAGAAAGCTTTTGAATCAATTCAAGGACAAAAACTTGGGCCTGGACACCAAACTTTCTCATCCACGTCTTAGTGGACTGAACACTCGCCGGTCAAATCAAATCCAACCAAATCCATAAAGCAGGTTGTTACAAAACTGCAGGACAAAACCAAAAAAAGCAATAAAATAAGTTAAAAAGACATTAATAGAACATCATCAGGAGTGAATTGGGTCATGTTGGGTGACTGCTCCGGTGTCTAGTGATGGTATGCTTAACACCACTTTAACTGACACTTTGTATGTCCTTGGTGATGTAATTGTTGCAGCTGCTTTCCAATGCAAACCCATTCCAGGAAGTTCTCTAGGCACTGCTTTGGCACCTTAAGCTGAGGCCACATAAAGTTCTGATGTCTGTAGCTACTGCCTGTGCAGAAAGGTGGTAACTGAATTGCTGTCATACCCAGTCGCTTCCACTCTATTATGATGCCACTAACAGTCCACTGTGGACTGGACTTGTATCTCTGTACCGTGCTCGAATTCACTGAAATCCTGAGAGCAACCCATTCTTTCACAAGCTATCTGCAGAGGCAGTCTGCATGTCTAGGTCCTGGATTTTATACACCTGTGGCCAAGAAAGGGATAAAAAAAACACATATTTAATGACCTTTGAGGGTGGTTTGATAGTTCTAATGATGTAGCTCTTTCCTTTTTTAATTTAAATTTTAGATTCTTCCGTCAAATACTGATTTCTGAACTCGTCCTATACTTTTAACACAAAGTTGCAAAAATAAAAACAAAAAATAAAAAGAATACATAAAACATTAAATAAAATACATTTGTAAAATACAATAAAATAGAAAATTTTCTTCTCCAACCTGCATCTATAAATTGTAAAATCATTAAACCTAAAAAGATGTGCTATTCTCCTAGTTTGTTTTTTTCTTTTAGAAAAAGTAAAGGGAATAATGGCTGTTTGGACAGCAATGGTTGTCGACAAGTAATTTGGGCAAACATAGTTAGACAATAAATATTCTACAGCAAAACAAAAAAAAATCTCTTTCTGCACTGCTCACAACATGGACTACAGCTTTCTTACTAACCACCAACAAACCATCAACAGAATGAAAAAAGAAGCAGAAAAACAATAAAAACCCTTTGGATCTTTTCTTAGCAAAACAAAAAAAACTATTGCAGCCAATTTTCCTCTTGTTGCTTAACTGGGTTCTAATTGTTTAATGAAAGTTTTTTAACAGCATTTGCATCAAACAAATCACCTTAAGAATGGAACCGAGCTGTTCAGATAAACCGTATCTCTGTTATGCAGAAGTATTATGAAACGCACTGTATTTCATGAGAGATGACAACAAGGAGCCTTACTAAACCTGGAATAATGAATTCTGCAATAGTAATAAGTTGCATGTGGGTGTTAAAGAGAACAAAGCTAGCATATAGACAAAAATGACATGAGCAAGACCTGAGAGAAGAGATGGTTTTCTTTAATTATGTTTTTAAGGAGAATGTTTGACAAACGCTCTCTTTAGTTTCTCCTCTAAACTCATTATTTCAAAGAATGAGACAGGAAAAGGTCAAGGCCATCGAAAGGACAGAACAGACAAAGCATGAGGGACACAGACAGGAGGCAACAAAATTGGATTTTTCCTTTTTCCATTTATCTCATAATTATTTAGTTGTATTCTTTGTTTTAAACATAACTATAAAAAAAAAGAAATACACGGTGTACACATCACCATTCAATAGCTCCTCTATCCATCCAGGGGGGACCACTCTCACTACACGCAAGTGTATGAGTCACACATGAACTAAATGTGAATCAGCTATGATTCATCAGCCCTAAACAGGCGGTATAACAGGCATTCAGTTTATTATCTTAGTTCTATATTAGTCCTGCTCACAGCTTTACCTTCAGCGCTATGCTGAGCCACTGAAGGTGCCCTGGTAACCTATTCCAGCCATGTGGGGAACCACAATTGAACACATTTGTAAAATACCATACATCAGGCATCCATGAACTTGAATCATTTAATCGTTACTTAGGGGTGGACACAATCATTACACTTGCTGTACTAGTCAGTCAACATTATTAATTTTAGTCGAAATATATTTTGTGTATAAATACAGAGTTTGTTTGTAATCAGCTTTTCAATAAAAATAAAAGTTAAATTTTGAAAAAAGCTACCCGGCTTCATCCTAGCTGGACATCAGAAGTGATCACTGATTTATCATCTACCTTGGCCTCATGTACCATCCTTTATTTGATCTATTTTAGCCATGTTAGACTTGGAGCTGCCAGAAGGATTTTTTCTATACTTAAATCTATTCAAATGTAAACAATTGATCAATTAGTTGAGATTTATAAAGAAAATAATTATATTAGTTTAACAAACTAAAAAATACAAATAAAACAAATCAATTATATATGTGAAGACGCGTTTGAAAAAAAGAATTGTCTACATTTGTTCCCACCCCACACAAACACACACCATCTATGGCAGTGTTTATGGCAGTGCTGTAAACTATTTGTTGTTATTGGTGAAATTTTTATTTACTCTAAAGGAAAATCTGGCCATCATCTCACAACCTTAAACTCTGGTGCACTTGGGTTACGCAGCAGCAAAATGATCTGAGGCAGAAAAGCGACGCACCCCCCCCCCTGAATGGCAAACAAACAGACTTCAAATTAATTTTAAAAAGGGATAAAAACGATGTGACATTAAACCTGCCACTTAACATGTATGTACGGCAAAGGAAACAAAAATAAGTAAAATATTTACAACACTCTGGGCCTGATAAACAAAGATCCCAAAAGTGATCCACACAGACAGCCGGCTCAACTGATGACATAAATGCAGATTGTGCGTGCTATGGAAAGTTTTGGAGAACGGAGTGGATTTATTTTGCACATCGCAAAGGAAACTGTAATTTGTATCAACATTGGGCACAGATGGCAGGCATGATTACTACGTGGAGAAAATGCAGACAGAAAAGAAGAGGAGGGACTTTCCCTTTGCAAAATGAAAACAATTTCATTAGCTGAAATGTTTTAAAATACTGCATTTACTGCAATTACCAGTGACCATCATTCTTTAACTATCTATATCTGCAAAACTTGAATAACAAGACAGGTAAATGTAGTCATCGATGATGGTTCAGTTTCCAGTACAGTTGTTTGAACAGCAGCGATATACAGAGAAGAGCTATTTCTTTCAAAATATAATATACTAAAGGATCTTATCACTGATTGAGAGAATTTCCACTTCTCCATAAAAAAAAAGGATGTATTGACCGCCTATTCATAGTATGCACGGAAGGGTGCAAGGCAATGCAACACCCCAATCACCCCCCACCTTTGCCGCTGGACGGCACACCAAAAAAAAAAAAAAAACTACCCAGGAAGAAGTCACTAACAGCTATGAGAATGGATCCATCTAGAAGCAAGAAAATGTGGTGTTGTAAAGAGTTTATGGACAAAATAGTGTTATGCAACAAATATGTCTGCCATTTTAATTTGCGACTGTTACAATGTGGACAAATGCAACAAAGGAATACTTATTCTTTTGTTGTTTTTAGGCCTTTTTTTCACCAAAATGAACTTGGACATTTTTATAATAAGTGGGATATAACTTTATCAATTATTAAATTATGAAGGGCTCAAACACATACAACCCCACCAAAAACACATACACATAAAAAAACGTAATTCTCCTTAGGCCCTCATATAACCTTGAGCCGCCTCTGCTTGGGTATTGCTGAAGCAAAATAAAATGAAGGAATTCCTCTGCTCTCATTCCACCCATATCCATCATGCAATATCCCCCCCTTCATGCCAGAGAGGGAGTAAAAAAACAAGGAAAACAAAAGCAACCACAATGTGCTGTTCACAAGGGTAATAGGCACCTTATGTGTCTTTACATTGCCTATACAAAACAAATTATCCCCAAAATCATTAATTTGACACCTAAAAATCCAAACCAATCTGACTCCAGCATGTTGCACCAGGGCTTCTGTGTGAATGTGATTGCTCACAGTTTCCTGCATTTACCTTATTTTTAATGTTGCAGTGGCAGCAGACAGTCCAGAGATACTTGAGGGTTCTCCATAGCAGGATGATGAAGAGACCCCCGAAAAACGTCACCATGGAGGAGGCGAGGAATGCCCACCACATGCGCTGTCCATAATCGTCGCATGGCACATCAGAGGTGTAAGGGACGACAATGCCTTCCATCTTGGATATTGATATCGAAGAGTCCGGTTTGTTGTTATTATCGATGCTGCTTGTCCTCATAGAGCTGTCGCTTCCATGGGGATCCGTGCCATGTGCCTCGGCTAGCATTGAGGAGTCTTGGAGAGCCTGTGCCAGCGTCCCCAGCCCCACTCACCAGCCATATTGCTTAAAAAAATAAATAAATAAACCTTTTTTATTTGCTTTAGATTCTGATAACCCTACCAGATTGTGTTCAGATTTTTTTCTTAGGCTATGAATTGTTTATTTTTTAATGACGGATTGAGCCGCCCTGCTTGCAAAGCAGACCAAAATAGCGCCTCGGTGGCCCCTTGGAGAGAGGCATTTAAATCCGCAATAATAACCACGAATCTTAGGCGCTTCTCATTCTGACGGGCTTTTCTGGCTCTTTCACGCCATATGCCGTGACAGGGACGGCGTCGTTTGCAGCCGCCGAGGCTGCTGCCGTTTTTCTTTGTTTTGTTTTGTTTTTTCCGTAATAATGCAGACTATCAAACAGCAGAGGCAAAATAAAAAAATAGAAAGTAAAAAAAAAAATAAAAAAATTGTTCCCGTTTGTTTCCCTGATTTTAGCCGTCTTCCATTCAGGGATCCTTTCGATCAATGGATGAAGAATCGTTTTTATCTCTTCCTCAATCGTGCCAAATACAGTCCTAAGAGGGTGAGATGAATCGCGCATCAGAAGACTACATATTCAAACAGGCGGTTCCAGTTGACGCTTTAAGGACAGGACTTGCGCGCCGCTCGGGTGGATGTCGCTGCCTCCATTCGGTCCCCCTGCAGCCCTGGCACGGAGCGGCCAGCTGAGAGCGCCTGTCAGATCTGCTCCAGGAGAGAGAGGAGCGGGGAGAGAGGGGGTGGGGGTTACAGGTAGGAGGGAGGAGCCAAGCGCTAATAATACAGATGGACAGAGAGGCAGCGAGACCGCGATGATGATTTTTTTTTTTCGTTTTTAAATTCCTGAGGTAGAACTGAAACCCTGCAAAACTGCACCTCTGCGTCTTTATTCAAAGCCCGCGACGCACGTCGCAAAGAAGAAGAGGTTAAATCGATCAATCAAAAACGCAAGGGTCATATTTTGCTTTATCAACACACCCACGCACAAACACAATAGTGTATGGGGGGGGGGGGGGGGTATTGCGCCAAATTATCATCAAGGATAATGCCCTAACTTTGCAGTTACTAATATAGTGGCATTTATGTCACTGGTTGGAATAATTATTTTTTAATTGATCACCCCTTATAATCAATTATAATACTCACGGCGTTTGCCTTCACGCTGTTCGGTCCAAAACAGGTGTAGATTGGTGATGACGGTGAGGAATGGCTGGCTGTAGTTTATGGCTGCTCGCTGGAAAACTCAAAAAGTCAGCTACAGCAAGAGATATGGGTAAACAGCTGGCTCTGGGCCCTGAATAACCACTGAGCCTGTGATGATAAGACAGGTGCACAGGCACCTGTGGCAGGAATGGGTTCAGACTTCTCCAAAACAAAAGGAAAATTAGTCTGTGCTTTAACTGTATAGATAAGATGGTGTAGAGAAATGTATTTACGACAGTTATTCAGATCATAAAGTTAAAACCATATGATATTCAAACCCAATTAGTTACATTTCATGTGTTATTTGTAATTGTTTCTTTAAAATAGCAAATAGAAATAGAACAAAGTTGGTTTCTTAAAAACTTTAAATACTGCATCTCACTTTGTCTGCCTTGATCAACACAATCATTTTAAATAATGCTGTCAATTTACCAACTGACATCCAAACATTCTTGTGGTGACACAGGAATTTTCCTATGTCTGAATGGGTCATTAGTGGGTCTGGTTTGATTCATGTCTAAAAACCAAAGTAGGTTGAATGAATCCAAAGACAAATCAGTTGTGCACCCTCAGTAGTTCTAAGCTTGTTCTGAAATGGTTACTAAAAAAATAATTTCACACTGTGCAGCACATTGTGAAATCACATGGGTAACAGAGAGTTGTCCTGTGTCAAGCCTCTGCAGGGGCTCAACATGAGACCAGTACTGTATATAGGGTATAGAAGCAGGGTCTGTTCTGGAGTCTGATTTTCAGCTTGATTTTTTCATTTCCATCAAATGTAAATGAACACCCTACATAAAGAGCTTCAGGCAGTAAAAAAACGCTGTATCCAAGCATATTAATGGGAAATTGAGTGGAAGGAAAAAAGTGCCCCAAGACTTTGGGAGATTGTTACAAGGCATGCTCTCTAAATATTTTCTACATATACTGTAAAGGGCATTTATCCTTCTTTCATTGCTCATATCCTTATTAAAGGATAACAGAACTTCAGGTCTTCATTTTCTTCAAGCCATAATCTTCAAAAATTAAAGGAATGTCTTAATTGTATGCTTATGTATGTAATAATTCTAAAAGTGAGTTTAACATTTTTAAATACATTACTCAAAAACCTCAAATTTCGATGATATTAAATTTGTGTAGAGCTGGTCCAGTGTTCCACGACCACTGGACCAGCTCTTTTTATACAAAAGCATTCTTTTTATACAAAACCTTAAAATAACAAATCATGCCTTTATTACATCCCAAAATGACTGCTGACATCTCTGAAACCTTTTGCGCTGGTCCAAAATGCAGCTGCTAGGCTTATAAACAGAATTGGTAACAGGGAAAATATCACCGCCACTTCTGTTTTGTGCTGTACAGCAATATTATGTAACTGTGGTAGCCACTAGGAGCGCTAGACCTATATCTCTTTAGTTTATCATCCTATCATTCTATATCTGTATCATTCTATACCAGAAAACCAAAATATATGTCTCATCAGGTGATTGTCATAGCTACAATAGAGTATTAGGGTCACAGTCAGAGAAAAAAATTGGGAGAGGATTTATTTTTCCCTCTTTCACAAAGTCAGTAAATTTGAAATGTCAAGAATAAAGGTGAAATGTTGAAAATTTTCCATTTTAATCTTAAACAGAAGTTTAAGATTAAAAAAAAACAACGTAGGAAATGCAGTTGCCCTCAAAGGCAAATTCTCAGTTTGATAATTATGTTAACAATTCTTCCTTAGCATCCCTTACAAAGTTTGGTCAGCTCTGTCGGATAAAAATGAGATCTAACACTCAGTTTCATGCATAAAAGTTCTGAAAAGTAAACATGTCAAAGTATGACATGTGTCCTATCATAGCAATTTATTATCCAGTGAATATAAATGCTTCACCAAAAATAGCCCCTGGTAATGGCGAGCTGTCGTTTAACTTGAAGCAGAGCTGAGCTGTAAAACGTGGAAGACAAGCCAATCTTTGAATTATAGCTCTAGAGTTATGACTCCATGTGCAAGTCAGGCCACAGATCAGTCCCCACGTTGTTATCTACTATTTGGATGCATGCTGAATATCGGATTGAGAGCAAAAACAAACCTTCAGTCAACAAGTTGGTCGATTTCCAAAGCGTGATTTATAATGCCTTGAAACGGTATTAATATCCTTTCAATGTTTGTACATTTGTATTAAATTGCCACCTCAGACAATAGGAAAACTCAAAGTAGTACAACATTGTAAAGTAATAGGAAGAAAGAAAATCATTTCAAATTTTTATTTTCAAAAGATCATCTAAAAATTGTGATGTTCATCTGTATTCATCCCTCTGGGTCAATACTTTATTGGAAATTCTTTAAAGCTGCAAAGGTTCTGGGGGTACATCTCTACCAGCTTTGTAAAATAAAAACTCAAAAATGTTCTTGTTTACAACATAGCTCAAACTTGGCCAGAATACAGAGAAAGCATCTTGAAGCATCAATTTTCAGATCATCCCAGATTCCCGGCTGATATACAATATGGCACATACAAATGCTTTGATTGAAGCCATTCTTTTGTAGTACTGGATTTATGTTTTAGGTTGTGGTCCTAAAACATAACAACCCCACAGGAGCATGTCACCACCTCCATGTTGCTGTATTTAGGGATATCTGTAGCATTGACTTTCTTTTTCAGAATGTTTAAGTGAAACATTTGGAAAACCATAATTTTCTTACACTTCATAATTACTTGCTTTGTGCGGTTATTGATCAAAGTGTGCTGTAAAGCAATGGGATATTAATTTAATTAAATAACAAAAGGATCTAGACGTTTGGTATCCTTGAACCACAAACAGTAAGTGCTTAAAAAATTGGACATCCACTCTGACAGAAGATCCTATTTGTTGTGGTTTGTGCTAAAACAGTCGGCATCATTAAAATGACTCATAATATTCCAAGGGAAGATTTTTTTCTTTTTTTTTAATAAATGGAGAACTGAAGCCAAATAGTACAAGTAAAGCAGACCTTTAACACCATCAACAATCATAGGAATGACCCACATCTTAATTCATGCCATCAGACTGAAGTTCAGGAGGGGAAGGCAAACACTACAGCAGCAAGATTTGACAAGAGCGCAAAAAGGCCAAAGCGTCCCAGTGTGGACTCTCGGGATCCTCCTACTGTCAGACTTGAGTCTTCTCAAGTTCATTTGAGCTGTCAGCAGCTGTCTTGAAACAGACACCCCAGCTAAAGAGTTTGAGGCCCGACTTCTTTCTAAAACAGGCAGGAGGGGACTTAGAGGACATAAGGAATTGGGACATGGCACCACAGAGCTGCACGTAACAGTACAACAGATTTAGGGTGTCATTAGTGACCAGGACGTTGTGCAACAGTCTCTTGAGAGTATTAAGTAACATCAGAGAAATGTTCTACTACCTTACAAGAAAACCTAAGTAGACACTTACTTGATTTGTTTTAAGGTGGATATTTGGAGATGCTGGGTGGCTTCTTGCCATAAAGAACTGTGACATCATTGGCTAGAAGACCATGTAACTTATGCAGCACTCAGAGGAATTAGCCTGAAACTAGAGGAACAAACCAGTGGAACTGTCACAGCTCAACAATCATACAAACATACGTGTTTAATTATTTTAAAAATTGGGAATTTCTAGTCTGCTCCTTGAGATCTGAACAGTTGCTTAAACATTATACCTTTGACAGGTAAGAAAGAGAAATTGCTAACGGAAAACTCTGGGTCTGCAGGGAAGAAAAATAAAACGCAAATCTGCAACAAAGCTCTATGGAAAGTGTAAATGTAATGAGAGCCCATTTAATTTGCAGTTTTACTCAACTTCACAGAAGAGTGAATACAGTAATGCTCCATTAAAGGTTGTTGAATATCTGTAAAAAAAAAAAAAAGACGTAAGCATAAAAAATCAAGCAATTTTGAACTTTTTTAAATGTTTTCATTTACAAAGATAATATTTAATGTATTCTGTTGGGATGTAGGTGATAGGCTAACGCAAATAGCTGCTAAGGTGTGAAGTTAAACAATGATTATATGTAATTAAGAAAAAATGCTACATAAAATTGTAGTTTGGTTGTGTGTGTTTCATGGTTGTCTGCTAGATGATAAACCTTCTGTTATTAAGTCGTTCCCGATCTGTAAAAGCTTATTTTTCTCCAGCATCGTCCTGCATTTAGTTCCATCCATACTCTCATTACCTCTGACCACCTGCACTGTCCTTTATGAAGAACAGCATCCCCCATATCATAATGCTGCCATCACCGTGTGACACTGAGGATGGTTCAATCAGAGCAAAGTCGTAAATTTCAATCGTAAATTGTATGAACTATTAATAAAAAAATCTAAAAAAAAAAATATCATGTCTTGTGTTGATCAAGTAGTTAAAGCGCAAAAAAGAAAAACATTTGCAAGACACTAAAATGCAAATAAATCCTTACAGAAAGTCTTTATTTCTGATTTTCCTAAGTCCTTGAAAAGAGGGCATATTAAGGACTTATTTCAATAAATTTGTTTTGTTGTTAATTTGACTTTGATTAAACAGTAAACGGTTTACCATAAAGCACATCAGTATTCTTGTTCTAATTCTGAGAGAATACATGCAAAACAAAATGCTTTAAGGTAGCTTCGGTTGCTGTGAAACACTGTTTTTAGTTTTACCAAGAAGTTGCAAATTAGAGGTTGGTGTAACAGTGGAGCAACCTTAAAATATGAAAAGGTCATCGATCCAACTTTCTGAGATCTGATTCTCATCCTTCAGTCTTTTGTTACATGTTTTTCTCCCTTTACCAACTTCAGACAACTGGTACCAAATATAGCGATATAATTAAAAATAGAGCCAAAAGAAACTTTTCAAAGTTGCTTCCAAAACACAATGTAAATGTGAAGCACATTAGAGAAAAACAAATCAACTACAGAGTTCAAAGTTGACCGTCTTTTGCCATCTTAAACTACTGTAAATAAATCCAAAGAAGTATTGAATGAAGGAGAAAAAGGGAAAGTTTGCAGAACTTGCTCTTTTATTTGGTGACTGAACCATTAGTGGTTTGATTATAGAGAAATTTAAGTTCTCCGTTCTTTCCTCCTATCCTGATTTCGTTTGTTCCCAGACCCGATTGAACATAATGTTCTAATCTGATTTCCACCAAGCATTCACTGTTCTCAGCACCACCAGGAGTCACCATCACCTAAAACCAGTCAAGGATCGTTCATGTGTGTTTAGTGTAGACGCTCTTTCAGCCAGAGCACAGCTGCAGCTCCACACCTGTGCACAGTGGAAATTATGCAGAGGAGCTGTTGGAAAACAGAGAACAGAGGAAACAAGCTGCAGGAGGTAATTTGGATTTTATAGAGCTACTTGCCAAATTTATTAACAGGCATCAATTATTCCTACAAACTCCACATGGTGAGAATTTTAACCCCATCTCTCTAGGTTTCCTCAATTTGTCTCTTACTGTCTGACGCTTCCTTTGCCGTCTCATTGTTGTACAGATTCGACTTTTATTTCTGGTTTCCCTCTAGCTTTGTAGAAGAGAAGAATTAGCAGGCAGCATAGTAATAAGTTTTGCAGTAAACAGCAGTCTTGTAAAATAACAGGACTCACCATTCAATGATTTAATTTTCCATTGTCTTATTAAAATGCCCAACCTCCAAAATGACTTTCACCTTCTCTCACCTATTAAATAGATTCCATTCTGTTTTTTTAATTGCACTAAACACAAGTTTTCTTCAAGAATAAATGCTCCTGCGGATAGTTTTCAGGTTGATTCCATCAGGAAATACAAAAAGGTGACTTGACTTACCACAGCTAATGATAGAAGTCTGACATATGAGAGTGTGAGCTGCCTTTGCTGGGATTTACATCACCATCCTAAACACTCCTAATCTCTTAGCAGACCCTGTTCAGTAATCTTACCTTTGGTGCCATTTGTCTTGAATCCATATTTCCCCAGCTTCACAAATAACACATAAATCTGATTATAATTGTGGGTCCAGGAGAGTCCATTTGGTCCTCTCATGTTTTATATTAGCTTTTAAATTGGATTTTATTTGAAAATGAAAACTTAATACTCTCAGTGTCTTACTTTGTTTACTGGAGACAGAATGAAGCCCTTTATAGAAAACCCTCCAGCTCTGCTTTAAGAAGAGATGTGGAGCATTTTAAATTGACCAAGGCTCAGATCCAAAGACAGACTCTCCCAGTGTAATGAATCTGTTAGTAGAAGGCTGGAGGGGGGGTTTCTTTCATTATGAGTTTCATTTCGTCTCAGTAAACAAAGGTATGAAGTGAATTTTCAGTAATCAGTTTTCGTTTTGTTATCATCTTCACAAATCTGGTAAATATGGACAAGTGGTAAAAAGAAAGTTTGGGTTTTATTTTTTAAAGAAACTTATTAGAGACACAGTTTTAAGTTTAACACAACTTGTAGGCCTTAAAGGACAAATAAGGAATGTGTTCTAGTTAGAAGAACAAATTCAAGTTTAAGCTTGGAAGCAAATGGCTGTGTGTGTAAAAGAAAGTTTTAGAGTTCTTCAGCAGATAAAGCGAAGCTCATTGGAGGATGAATGGAGGACAATGCTGAAAGAAAATCTGTCCAAGTGCAAAAAGAAAACAAAACAAACCAAAAAACAAAAAAAAGAGCTCAATCTTGAACAAAGGTTCCAGCAGAATAATCACCTTAAACATGGTCAGAGCTAGTGTTATTGGGTTCAGCTCAATGGCCCTGACAAAATCCAGATTTAAATCTAAGAAACTATGACTGATGAAAACTGCTTGTCTCTTTTTAATTTACCTGAATTTTCAGAGTAGAATCAGCCTAAAATGTGGTCAGTAGAGATAAACTTCAACAAGTACCGGCCTGTTTTGACTGCAGTGATCATGAAGCGTTTCTAGAGGATCCTCATACACCACATCAAGGACACCATCCAGGCCAGCAGTCCACTAAAAGACGGGACCACTCCACAGATGACGCCATCTCATCAGCTCTCGGCACTGACTCATCTGCAGATTGCTTGTTGTGGACTTAAGTTCAGCCTTCAATACCATTCTGAAGCTCCACAGCCTTAACTTATCTGCACCTATCGGCTCCTAGATCAGCAACTTCCTCCCCAACAGGCCCAGTGTAGTGAGATTAAGGAACCGTACATCTAACCCACTGATCCCGAACACTAGAACCCCACAGTGATGTGTTCTCACCTCTGCCCTCTTCACTGTCCGACACAGTGGTGCTCTGGGATCATATGCAGAACACTAGGAAGACCAAAGCGGTCATAGTGAACTATAGGAGGTCTAGGAAGACTGAAGAAACTCCTGTCTGCACACAAGGGGGGAGTGGGAGAGTGTGTGGACAACATAAGGTTCCTGGGCATTCACGTTTCGTCTCTTCTTCTTACATCAGTTTCTTCCAATTGATGTTTTACATGTTTTATATTTTTAAAGTGTTCAAGTATTTCTTCCATTATCTCTCTAAGCATATTTTCCAACTAGCGTTTTTCTTCTGAAGTTGTTTTATTTACTCTAAGGATGCTTCATTTTCTTAGTGTCTTTTATTTCTGTTCGAGGATTATTCATGCATTCATTAACCTGGTTGTCTCAAAATTTTATGACAAAGATTATTGATTCAAAAACAGCAATTGGAGAAAAAGGAAGGTTCTACAACGCATTCGCTTTAGTTGGATTTTTACATGTAAAGAATAAACCATGCCTTCTATTACTTCCCCTCCAATTCACAAACACACTGCGCTTAATTTTTGTCTATTTATAAACCCTAATAAACATCAGTTTAAAATTGCAATGTAATAGACGCTTTTAAAGATATTTCTGCAACTTATGTAAAATAAATTTAGTGAAGCATTTAGCTGCTGTTATTTAGTTGTTTAGAATATTAAGTAAAAGCTAAGTGCAAGGCATTTAACAAAAATATGATTTACTAGTTTTTTTTGTAGACAGGAAACTGGAAATTTGGCTTTTTAATATTACAGCCAATCTCTCCACAGCTACTTATGTGTCTATGCTACAGTTAGCCTAAATACTCTACTTGAGGTAGATTATTTTTTAAAGCCTGGTGCTGATTCTAAGTGCAGAGATATAAAATGGTAATCTTTGTCCGAAATCCATGGGGAGAGTCCTCTGCCATCTTTTTTCCCCCTTTTTTTTTAAAAAAAAAAAAAAAAGGTCACATTCAGGACTGAGATCCACACAGATTTGGTCACATTTCTTTATCTAATCTCTGCTATTGATGACATTTTATCAGCACATTTTCCTATTGACAGACGTGTCCCTTAGCAATTCTGAAGACTCTTGCCTTTTCTTTTGGTGTGGATTTTATCCATAGCATCTTATACTTCTTCAGTGTTTCCTCTGAAGTAGGGCGTTTTATAGAATATTTTTCACTAGATTGTGAGAGAAAACAAAAACAACAGAGAACACAGACAGAGCCGCTGTTGTGATACAGAAAATGAGTTTATTCTCATGTTAATGTCTCAACATACAAATAACATTCTTTGAATAAAAGAAATGAGTTCAATCAGTACCTGGTTTCTAGACTCTTCAAAGACCTTTCCTCTCTAAATACTCAACCATCTCATGCTGAGTCTCGCTCTGAAGTTGGTTTACCCTAACTAAGAAAAATAGTAAAATTACAATTTGCTTATTTTCCCCGTAGCCCAATAGTCTCACTCATGGACAAATTTGCATTAAAAAAAATGTGCAAGAACAGATCCCTTTTTAACAACTCAAATAAGAAGTGATCTTAAAAAAAAAAAAAAAAAAATCAGTGATATATATCAATGATATATATATATATATATATATATTTTTTTTTTAAAAAAAGGCAATGAAATGTAAGGAACTGATGTGAAACAAAACATGAAAAGTTCCATTAGAAACTATAGTACCTTTCTGTAGTACGTCGGAAACCTAAGAACGGTTAACATGTTTAGGGTTCACAGGTTAACAAGTGCAAAAAGGAAATATAAGGTATAATATAAGGATAAAGGTGTTTCTGTGGATTTTGGCACAATAAGATGCGGGATGTAGCTTTAATGAAGAGAGAATATTTTAGGGTTTATTTTTTGCATCCTGAATAAAAAAAATGTACTTAAACAACAGTTAAAAGTCACTTACATTTAAAGTTATTTGAGGAAAAAAAATCCCTAAAGATATTACCCTGCAAACTATGCTTCTTAGTGTGTCTTTAAATCGAGTAGGGTGATAAGTGACTGACAACCAACCACAAGGAATAAAATACAAACATGCTAAAAACTGTTGAGACATGATGCAAAAGGCTCAAAGGAGAGTTACCAAGTGACAATACATATAATATACAGTTATACATGTTTTCTTACCAGATCCGTCTGCATATATATGTGTGGTATACTCTTTATCCATAAATACGTGTTAAAGGAGCAGAATGTTACACAGTTGTTCGTCTTAACCTGGAGTGCATTCTGACGAGTTAAACTGTTTCTTCAAAGCCTCGTAGTTTTTTCCCACTCCACACTGTGCTGGTCTCAAATCAGAACCTTAACTGTTTAGTCCACAACAGCTTAAGATAGATTGTTTACAAAAAAACAACCAAAAACGAATCATCATTTGCTTTAAATGATCCAGGACTGATTTCAGATGAATGTTCTTTTGTAAAGGCACTTCTGCAAGGCCTACTAACTGTCCACACACCCAGCTGCTATGAGAACTATGCATAGAGCGAAACATGAGACTCGTGGCAGGCTACTTCATTAAACCCACAGCTACACATGTTAAAAAGTTATAATGTATTTGCACTTTTTTCAAAGAAATGTAATGATTGATCTCAATGCTGGTTTTCAACTTCCAAAGCACTGAACTTCTGCTACAAACCTTTTTGCAGAAACCGTCGTTACGGTTTAATCGTAAAGCTGTGTTCTCACATTTCAACCCTCGTGTGCACAAGTTAAAAAAAATATAAAAAATTACGTAAATTAAAATAACTTATAATTAGTTGTCAGTCATCATGAAATGGGTGCATATTTGTAGGAACACCACAAATGTCAGGAGCGGCAGAACTTCATTAGTGTTGAGGTTTATGGTCAAGGGACACTCATTACTGAACATCAATATTCAGACTTTTCTGGGGACTGTAAACGGACACGTACAATGCAGCATAACGACACACACTGACAGAAATCCTCAGGGAAGACTGACTGAACCTTAACGTTAATATGCAATGCTACCAACCTGCTTCAGAGTAACATCAGAGATAAAGGAGACTGATTATAAAACATAACAAAGACAAAATTAACAAAAATATATCAATAATTTACACAACTAGCTCACGGTAGTGTACCTATTGGTAAAGTGTGGAAGAGTTAATGTTTAGGGAATGAGAGCAGAGCCTCGACTTGCTGTAGTGGCGGCTGGTCTCCTCTAGGGGGAGCCAAGTGGAGTCCACAGGACTTTACTTTGTTCTTGATCAACTATAGTGGTGATCTGAGTGCAAATGTAGGGGAGGTTTCCGCCTTGGACAATACCTGAAAAGAATAAAAGCAGTTTTCTAAAGCTCACAGATTACGTTGAAAAACTGGAGAGGTTTGAGTTTGATGTTTGTTTCTACTGGAGTTTTAATGACAGACGAACCTGTGAAAAATTTGCTGTATTCTTGCTCTATCTTCTGCGCGCTTTCAAATTGCTCCTTGGAATGTTTTTGAGATACTTTATCTCTCAGGAAAATTGGATCCTTCTGTTCCCTGCAAAGACAACAATAAAACAGGAGATTTTCATATTAAAAGCTCCATGTGTCAGATATGGGTGAGTGATAAACTACACAAAGATTGGAATACACATTTGTTTTGGCTTTTTTAACAGTTACCTGGGATATTAATGGCCAAAATGTCTAGTTGATAAAATAACTGAACTATATAGCTTAATATTTCTCCTTTACTAACTGACTTCAGCTCTTTTAACACATTTAAAAACAGTTTACAATTTAACACAGATCGATCCCAGCTTGTATTCCTTTTATATGACAAGAATTAAACAAAAATCGAGTTATTTTCCTTTTAAAAAAGATGAGCATTTTTTCATGTAGCAACCAGGCAACACTTCACCTCCTTCAAAGTCATTTGTGAAGAATATCCCAATGATTCAAATGAAAACTAAAATGTATAATCTCAAGATAATAAAATATATATTTTTATTGTATATTATTCACAGCTACATTAAGAGACTTGTTTCCGATTTTTAAGTTCTTTATTTGCTGTCATTTTATGTCATGCATCCTTTTTTTTCTCCACAGCTTTATGTTGGTTTACAACACCAAGAGTCAATTATAAAAAAAACTCCAGTTCAAAACACTTTATCATATTAGTCACACAGAGCAGATAGGAAATCTCCATCCTTCCTTACTTTCTGTGTCATGTAACGGTTTGAGACTTACTTAATCTGCTTGGCGTTTTTGTAGCGGATGAAGACAACAATAGGATAGATGTGAACACTGTGGAGCCTTTCGATGGCGTGCGGGGCGATGTCAAGCAAACAATGACAGCCCTGTAATTTACAGTAGATGTTACCAGCAGGAATTCACATTTACCAGCATCCAAGAGTGATGAGCAGTAATCTTCATTATTTTTTAGTAAAAACAGAGTTTAAGAGCAGATAGAGGCCACTTTGGTATTTATACAGTGATGGATACCTTATCTGTTATTTCCTTTATAGAAGCAACAGTGGTGACATCAAAGTGTCCGCTCCTGCGCTTGTAGTCGATGAAGAGGCAATCTTTGACGCCACGCTCGATGGCTTGCTGGGAGGCCTTCATCACCTCTGCAGGCGTGGCAAAAAGTAATAAAACACTTTACATTATGCTAGATAAATGTCCCCTGAATACTAATCAGCTTGGTCAGTAATGTTCAAGTCTCTGCATCATGTTTTTGTTTTTATTAGAGGTGAAACATCTGGATGAGCAGATCTCACCCAGCAGGCATCTGCAGAACTTCCCAGGAGTTTCTTTGACCAGCATCTCCTTCACTGGGTCACTGAGAGGCCCGAGAACGAGTACCGGTCGAGGAGAGGTGCACTCCACCTTCTGCACCCGCTGGTATGCAAGGCTTACACAGTCTGGGAAAAAAATAAAGCAGCGGTAAAATATCGCGCCCTCCTCCAGTTTTGTTTTTTTTTTAACTATAATACCATCACTCTGTCCTCACCATCCAAGAAGGGGATGGAGTCGGTGCTGATGGTGTCCAGAGCCACCATCTCTTTACTGTCTTTGGAGCTGCTTCGTTTGTGTTTCTGTTTCCTCCTAAAAAAGGATCGGCGGGCAGCTGCAGAGATGGTCTTACTGGAATCTTCCTTCATTTCTGTCACGCTGTGCCTGCGATAAAACTCTTGATCTATCCTATATCACACACACAAAGATGATAGTTAAAGGCTGTGTGTGGCAGCAGCATGGCTTACAGAAGTTCTACTGGGTGTCTGCAGTTACTAGAGATGCACCGAGAACAAAATTTGATGATTTCACGATCAGAACTACAAATGCAATTACTTTTCTAAAAGTTAAATGCACCAAAGCTGAAGCTATTAATGATGGAAGAAGCCTAGTAAAATATAAAAGTAACCTGATGCCATTCAGAATTAAAGTCATAAACATTTTGATTGGTGCATCCATAGTAAGTTTTTCTCTGCTTTTTCACCCACATGTATTTGCTGGGGATCTGTCCTCTCTGGATCTGCTGTGCGTTCTCATCTAGCTGCCAGGCCATCCAGGTCCCAAAGCTGCCCTTTGGTAACGACTCATCCACATAAAGAATGTCATCCTTCTTGAAACTCAGGTCTCCTTCCGCCTCCCCCACCCTGTCGTAAAGTGCTCTGTTGGGAGGCCAAGACAAGGATAGATAGGGAGTTATTAATGGTATTCCTGTAAGACCCAAATCCCTTAAAGTCACACTGGCTAGAAAAAAGGAAGAATTGTCCTTTATTTCTTTTTATAGTTCAACACTGAAGTATGAAATGTGGGTCAGTGAAAGGAATGAACTTGCAAAAATTTTTCGTTTGGATGCTATATTATTTCCTCTGGAGAATTTGAGCTTTAGTTTGTGGAGACTTGTGTTTCCATAGTAACTCGAAATGCTAATAAAAATGATAGCACACTCCCTAAATCCGATCCTACCATCATGCATGTTCAAGTCTTTCACTATATTGTGGGGGTGCCCCCTATGGTTCGTACCCCATTAAAATCTGAGGGAATAAACCATTTTGTGAGGTGTAGAATGATAAGTGGCAGGTAGTAACAGATATAACTATCATATGAATGGAACATCTTGAAAGCTTAGTTTTGAATGTGGCTGTTGCTCTTCGTCTCCAAGGTAACCAAAGTGTTCTAAAACACTTTGCGCCCCCCCCAAAAAAAACAATCACTTGGTATCTTCCAAGAATGCTTTAGAACACTGATGACATCATCTTGCTTGACCTCATTGCTGATGTCATTACTGTGGGTGTCATACGGTTCCAAGGATCAGT
>JAUZNJ010102604.1:0-21013 GCA_034780135.1 Jordanella pulchra | reverse complement strand
CCCCCCCCAAGGTGCCCTTCGTGTTGCTCTATCCACGCAAAGTTGCCCCTAGTCTTAAAAAGGTTGGTGACCCCTGAACTAGATGGTGGTTTACACAGATTTTTTTTTTCCTGAATTTGAAATTTGATCTATAAACAGATTGTTATTTGTATTGTGTCTTAAAGTCCTATTTCTAAAGGGTGAGATAAAAACGTTGCATACTATAAATTTCCACCTGTATTTTCAAACATCATAGGCCAATCATGAGGCATGATTTTCAGACACTCGGTGTGGGTGCATCGATGCAAAATATTCATACTATTGATTGGTATTGATATTAAATTGAAATTAAATTAAAATAGTTACCTACAAATTTTGACTAGGAACTCGACGAAAAAAAAACCCAAACAAAATGAATGGTCAGAAGATTTTTTTTCAAACTTAGATTAAAATATATTTGCATTGGTAGAAATATCAGTGACACTTGTTAAGTATTTACTTGGATTGATATCAAAATTAGCAACACCTCTGTCAGACACCGTTGATCACCTGTTAGTTTGGTTGGAATGTTGTCTTTTGTTTTTTCTGCACCATTTTTCCTACTTTTTAAGCAACAGACACTGCACAATATGGTGTCAGGGGCTGGTAAAAACACCAGATGGAAAATGAGTTTAATAACAGCTAATGACCAAAGGAAAACTTAAAAGCACCATTAGAAAACTCAAGAATGAAGTTATGCTGAATAATTATAAAAACTCAGGGCCTTTAAACCAAGATGGAAGTTAATTAAAAGTGGCTGTTATTCATAGATCTTTACTTTTATTTTACCTATATTTTTGATTTTGATAATCACAAAACACACTTAAATCAGAGGTTACTGTACTTTCACTCAATTTCTCAAATAATCTCTTTGACACATATCCACGGGAAAGCTGTTTAGTATCATTTAAGGCAAAAACTTAATTGTACTTTTTTCCTTAGGTAATCTTTAGAACCTATATTTTTTTACTTTGAATTTGGGGAAGTAGTTCAATCAGTTCTTTTAATTTTCCCAGGCATTTTTCACACAGATATTTGTACTTTTACATTAAGTAACTAATGCGAGTACTTTTGACAACTCTGGTAATAATTGCAACAATCCTTAACAGCAATTTCTAAAACACTCAGACCTGACCCTCTACCACAAACACGCTATGTTTAAAGTCACTTAGATTATTTTTTTAAGCCTATGAATTCTTGATATTCAATTGCACTGAGTTGCTGCCAATGGGATTACCTGATTTGCAGGACCACCTAATAAAGTGGGAACCTGGGGCTTATTTTTCTATTCTGATGTTCTTCATAAATGAAAGGTTGTGCTCTAAACTAAATTGACTAAATACACTAAACATGTTGTATCTAACCAATGAAAAAACTTGAAAATAAAAACTAACCACTCTCTGATTGGAAGCCCTGAAATGTGACTTTTAAAAGCAGGTATCATGAAGAGATTTGCTGTTTTCCTGTCAGATATTTTTCTTGCTTTGTGCTTCTCTGCAGCTCTCTGCACACACTCTGCTCTGTATTTGTGACAGCAGTTAATTCCCAGTACTCTGGTAAAGAGCTTCAGCTGCAGGTGAATTCGCAGATATGACAAAGAACCATAACTCAAATCTGACAGGTTACAACACTCAGACTCAAAGAGATGAAAAATAGAGCCGACTCTGTCTCACTCGGGTTAAAGATTAAAATGTGTGCTGTGATAGCAGATTGATTCCAGACTGGTGTTTCTGTGGTTTTTGGAAACGGAATATGTATGCCCTCTTTTAGCCAGAGCTCTGCTTCACTTCTGTTTTGCCAAATGGACGTTGCCCGAGAGACTCACAAAAAGACCAACCTGCAACATCAGGGGAGAGGAGGTTACGAAAGGATAGTGGTAAATGGGGAAAGAACAAAAGATGATCAGTAGTGAGATGTTAACACTGCTCCTATGCTGTTCTGCTTTTATTTAAATTGGCTGTATTCTAATGGCAGAACACAACTCATTTTCTCTTTTCTATTACTCATTCCGACATAGGGAAGTCTCCCCCAGGCTACAATTTTAAAACAACCTTTACTGTCGCACACTACTTCTTTTGAATAAGTGAAAGGATTCTTTTACTCTTTTAACTTTACTGTAACCAATATCCTATTACCGACTGGCCAGGATATGCCAGTATGTAACTGTCATCAACATATTTTTCTATATGCAGGTGTACAAATATATATAAGAGCATCTTTATTGTTTGTCTATTAGATTAGGATCTGGTACTGGTAGAGGACAATTGCATGTTTGCGTGGCCATGTCTTGTTGGAGGATATATCATGTTTAATGTGTCTGTTTGTTGAAACAGGCAGTCATTGTTACCTTCCTCTGAATCAGTGATTGGCATCTAATCTAACTTCTTCCCTACAAAATATCAGCTCTACACTGATGCTAGAAAATAACAAGAAGCAAAGTTAATACATCCTTCCTTCGTTTAGACTCTGCATTAAACATTGCCTTGCGTAGTATAAGTATACTTATCTTTAAAAGTTGTTCGCATAATGTCACACTACAAGCACAAACAGGCAAATTCTGTTTGAATTTTAAGTATTAGCTTAATACAGGAAGTAAAAGTATACATCAATTTTTATTTGTTTTTCATATGAAAATAGAAATAAACAACAACTGGCTATATGAAATTCATTTGCATATTCTTAGTATATAGAGGGCTCCTTAGAGTCTATTAGTACAAAGTCACTCAGTAAAACTAACAGTAGAAGCGATGCCCTGTTGTTTATAAAAAACCGTCTCTACTTGTCTCTTTAGCAAGTTGAAGAGGGGACATAAACCGCCTTTTTACATTTCACTGTAATCTGCATATAACTTATCTTCTAAAATGCTTACATCAACCCACCACTCTACAGCTCTGGGCCTCTGGCATTCTTCTGGAGGAAGCCAGTGGCCCTGAGCTGGCCTATGTAATGCTGATGTTGGCACACTATTCTCAGAAAACAAAGGGGGCAGTACACTACTTTACCAGTGGAATTTGTTAAGTAGTGTTCTGTTTTAAAGTGGTAGCCTATGTCAAACCCGCAACAAAAAACACATCAGCAACATAAGGGCAGAGGCACAATGTTTTGGACCTGTTAGGAGGAGGGGGAGATGATAATGTTTTATATTATTTAGAAAATGGATAATAAAAAAGTGATGGGTTATGAGTAAAGTAGGAATAGGTCAGCAGAGCACAGATGGAGGAAAACAGGAGATTTAGAGAAACAAATATTTTTTTTATTGCAAAATGGGAAAGTTAACAATTTTAGAGTTTTCTAAAATTGTAGACTATGTTTAAAGCCCATTTTAGGAACGAACCTCAAGTGACAACAATCCACCCAATCTATGTTATTTTGTGACTTGTACCATAAAGACATGATAATAATTTTCGACTTTGAGGACAAATGTCTAAGTTTCATCTTAAGAATTTTCCCCGGGGCAGAAGGTGCTGATAGCCTGGCTTTGCAAAAAAAAAAAAAAACAAAACAGCCCAGCTAACTTCACAGGACACCACCCACAGAGGTGTACTTCGCACCCCCACTGTGTGAGGAGAAGTTGTGATGGTTGACATTTTAGAACTGAACTGCTGCAAAACAAACAGTTTGTAACATTCGTCTTTGAGTTTCAGGAAGCTCTAGTTGCTTGGAGAGATAAGCAGAGTGGAGGAGGAGGAGAGCTTTCCTTGGTGTTTGGCATATGGGAAAAAGGAACCTCCCTCTGCTGTGAGCCTGCCATGCTAAAATGCAAACTGCTGGAGAAAAGGAACTTTCCAAAACAGACTAGGACAGAGGCAGAAGGTCTGGCACATCAGGGAGAGTTTCTAGCTAAATGATATGTCTTTTGATAATGTGTTTACTATTGAGTAAAGACAAAGCTAACAAGACGAATCGCATGGTACGCTTTGCTGCAGTAGTATGTTTTCAGTTGTTATAATGCTAGAACAAGCCTTGTTTCACTAAGGTTTTAAACACTTATATAATGTTAACAGTCATGTGTTTCCACATATGCTACTTACATTTTTATTACCAAACTATGACCAAAAGTCATTTAAGTGAGCTAACTGCTAGCTCTCTCAAAGAAGAATAAGAATCGATTAAGTAGAAGTTATTGACTTCTGATTAATCAGAATTATTTAATAAGACATTATTTGGCCGAATAATGTTTTATTCACCTCTTGGATTTGCATCGTAAATTGGTTTGAAAACATCCAAATTGCTCTAAATTAGCCAAAAGCTAATTTGATCACAGTTCTTCAAGATAAACTTAGGTTTTCAAACATAAAACCCATGCTAAACTGTGATATCATTGCATCATTTCATTGGTTTTCAACCACATTTTTCCTTTTTTGTACATAGCTTAGTTTTAGTTGAGGTTTACAATTTTTTAGTTAAGAGTGTTAAACTGAAATATGCTTGACTTTGATCTGAATGATTTTTGTTGATAAACATTTATATTTGGAATGTAAGTGGTGAATTTTTCAATAGATGTGCAGAATTATCTGTTGGACCATGATTTGAGTTTGATTCACACTTTCAGTTATTGTTCTAACACACAACCAGCAGGGCGTCTGTTAAAAAACAATATATGACAGACCAAATAATATCTGAGTAAATAACATATTTATCACCCCTACCAGGTTACATAATAAATATACTAAAATATCACAACAGACTCATTGCAGATGACTAATGAGAATCCATAACAGCATTCCCGGAGTCACAACATATAAGATAAGTTGCTGAATGTACTGCAGAACCTGTACTTGTAGTATTTCAGGTAGGAATGAGCTTACCTTGCATGCAAGATGAGTTGTTGCAAGAATTGTGCATTTACAAACTCACAAAAATCTTTCTTGCCATAAGAAATTAGATGCATTGGCCTCCAATACCGGTATGTTTTAAACCAATGAAATGCAGTGACATGAAGCAAATCAAACATAGCTGTGCTGGTGGACCTATATGTAGATTTCACTATTTGGTTTGTTTTAGTTGGAATCCCCTCCATTTTCTTTTTTCAAAAAATGAGCAAAAATATACATTTTGTGTAATGTTCGGGTATGAGAATTTGTGGACCCAGAATTCAACCAAACAAAGATAGCAGTTTAACAGTTTAAGGAGTTTTGGGACAGGTATGGCAGCAGGAGTCAGCCACAAGAACAGGTTAATCTGGAGGGACATAATGAGGTGAGTGTCCAGCACAGATTGTCAGAATGTTTATCAGATTTCATAGAATGACTGACATCAGGGTGGTAAGAAAGCCCAGAGTAGGTGTTGGAACCGGGTACCAGATGACTGCATGGAATCCAAAAGTTATCCAATTACTGAGTAGGGGGGAGAGCAGGGATCAGAACCGGGAAGACAGATGACTGAGAAGAGTCCAATCCAAGATCCAGAATCAGAGCCGTAGTTGTAGCAGGGGTCATAACCAGGAAGACAGATGACTGAGGAAACTCCAAAACAAACTCCAGAACCGTGGTCAGGGGACAGAAAAGGGGTCAGAGGCAATCAGGCACAAAAAACAGATCTGACAGGGGCTCAGACAAAATCAAAGTCTCAGGAGCAAACAGGTCACAACAGGAAGGCAGACAGACAGAAAAAATGCTGAACTTGCCTTACCAAGAGGCTTGACAGAAATCTGGCCCAAGCTTCTTCTTATTCTTTGTGAGGTTGGCAAACAACTTGAATGTGAATTTCCAAAACCTACCACTATGGATTGTGGAACAAAATGACAGTGTTCTATCTAATACTCTGCTATAGTTATATCCTACATATAATTGATTATACTCAGTCTTTAAGTGATATAACTACTATTTATTAACATTATTCTAAACTTTTATATTATATTATTAATCTAATAAACTAAAAATCCTAGTATCCCTTTTATCTATCAATTTTATTTCATTTTGTAGCCTTCATAAACATCCATTAAATCACTAATCATTTGCTATTAAACATCTTTAATTCTTTTGAAATATTAACACCTGGACTAATAACCGGATTCCCCTGTTCTTCCTTCCATCTCCAACCTTGAAACTATGTTTTCCCATCTAACCTCCTTAAGTCCCAAAAACTTTTAAGCTCCTCTCGCAATGATCCTGATTTTTTCTGTCTTGTGCTTTGCTTTGTCGTTACAGTTAATGACATAAGCCATAAATAAAATGAAATTCTCCAGTGTCAGTGTTAGGTTTTCCTCTCTTTATACTTTACTTTTCTTTGGAACTTGAATCTGTTTTTGATTCATTTCATCTTTTCTTTGTCCTTGAACTCTCTTTACTGCTTCTGTTTAGCTTATATTTTTTGTTGTTTTAACTTGTTATATTTCATTTGCTTTCTTTCTCACATCACATCCTCCATAGTTAACTCTATGCTGGCCTCCACAGTTGCAGCACCTTTCTTCAGCTTCTTCCTCAGTCCTCATTTTAGTGTTCCTCTCCACATTTTGAACATCTTTGCTTTCCTCTACAAACTGCTGTCCGTAGCGCTGACACCTGTAACACCTGAGTGGAGGCAGAACAAAAGGCCTGACTGGGAAACTCATGTAACCTATTTTAACTCTTTCTGGTAACATTTGCTCTGAAAAATCTATCAGTATTGACATGCTTGCTACTCTTTTCCCTTGTATGTTTTTATAAAGTCTCTGTATTTTGTTAATTTGTCCTCCAAATTTTTTTTTATCTTTAAATGATCTAAATCCTCATTACTTCTGTTATTACTCCTTTCGGTGTTCTATTCTCTCCAATGACTTTTGTCTCTATCACCTGTTTTTCCTGTGTTCAACATCCAATGTCTTGTTTTTTTGCAAATTATCAGCAAACCATCTATTTTTTTTGAGCTTTTTACGGCACTAGTGGCTCATTTTTCTGACAGTAGGCCACAGGTGTCAAAGGGGTTCCAGAAAGGGCCGTGTGGCTGCTAGTTTTCTTTCCACCCAAGCAGTAGCACACCAGACTCCATTCATCTAATCAAGTGAGTCTAGTCTTAATCTGATGACTTAATGAGATGACTATAGTCTGGTGTACTACTGCTTGAGTGAAAAGAAAACCAGAAGCCACACAGCCCTTTCTGGAACCACTTTGACACCCCTGCAGTAGGCTGACAGGAAAGGGGGTATGAGAGAGGGGGAGAGAAATGCGGGAAAGGACCACAAGCCGGATTCGAACCTGGGTCGCCCGCGTCGAGGACTAAGGCCTCCATACATGGGGCCACTGCGCCACGTGCACACCAGCAGCAAACCATCTCTTAACTCCTCCACCAATTTAACTCCAATCTTCTTTTTCATTTCTCTGGTAATCGTGATGGGACTCAAAGGACTAAGCATTGAATCTAAGTGTAATTTTTATCTCTTCTTTTACTACCTTCTGTCGCACAACTCTTTCTTCGTCTAAACTGCTTTCCTCCAATTCTCATTTGTTTCGTTGTTCCGTCCATCTTTCCCCCCTTTTACTTCCTTCACTATTTCTCCCTTTCCCATTTAAAATGGTTGTCCATACTTCCTCACCTTCATGTACCTCACTTGCCATTTTGTTCCTGGGCCAAGCTTCTGGTCTGAGGAGGTAAATATAGGCAGAAGTGCAGGTGGAACTGATGAAGACTGATTAGAACAGAGCAGCTTGAGCAGGTGGAGATGATCAGGTAATCAGACTAGAGCAGGTGCACAAAATCATGATGATCATTTGAATCATTTGTTACTTTGTGTACCGGAAAGATATTTGCACATTCCACTTGACTGGATTTAGGAAACTTGATTTATCAGTTAACTCCACTAGTTGTGAAACAAATCAAGAATGTGATACGTCAGAGTTGCTATTGCTGCTGCGAATGACTAAAAGTGCGACATGGGGATTGTAAGACAGAGTGCACAATTTATCAAACCATGCAGATGGACTACAGAGAAAATGTAATTTGCTGTCATACCAATGTTGTGAATCCTTTTTGAAGGCAACCCTAAACTGAAAATAGAAATATTTCTGTTTCTCCTATTCAGAATTGGCAGAGCCAAGTTGATAGACATTATCATACACTTTGATGAGAATGATACAAGACCTTAAGGATAGGCCAGCAGCTCTAATCTAATGATTAAAGACTAAATAACTGCAGCACCAGGCTCTTGTAAAAAAAAAAAAAACACTTATTCAGTGATGAATCGATCACCAAATCCCAACCTACAGTGTTATTGTCCCACCTGTTGAATGATCATTGTTGTAACCTGGAAGCCTTTGGTTTCTTTGTATTTTAAATGGGCAGATAAAACACATACTTTTAAAAAGTTATTTTTAAAAGGCCATTGAACAGAGCAGAAATAACAAAAAAAATATACGTGGTTTTTCTATTAAATGCATATAATTATTGTCACTTTAAGCTGAAAGTTCTATTTTACATAGAAAAATTATGCTCTCTGTTTATCACAGGCAATGACATTGCAGACAGCTGTTTGGGGAGGTGTGCTGCAAGCCATGCAAAGCTTTGTTTTCAAATTAACACATTTATAACCACCAAGATGGCTTCCAGAGTCAGTGTGTCAAATCTTCCAAGCTAATTTTCTCCCTTGTGAGTTTTGCAGAGTTCTAACATTCAAATGCTCATAGCTTATCCGTTATTTTTTATTGCCACAAGTTTGGCTTCATTGCGAATTTTAGATATTATTCTTCTAGCATCTGTAACTTTCCTCTTCCAGGATCTGTAATCTGTAACATTTAGATAAACAACCATAACAATCATAGCAACAATAATTAAATTAAAAGAATCCAAACCATATTTCGCCATTAAGATTTGGTAATCTGCTAACGTGACTAATATAAGATTTACAAGTTTCATCTCAAGTAGAAGAGAGAAAATAAATAGGTGTTTTTTTATTAGTTTCACACAGGCATCACAGAAGATGGCCCATTGGTTAGATGAGACCAGAACCAAACCTTTTGTTCAGCTACAGGGTTTCCCCCGGAGTATTATAAGCCTGACAGGCTCCAGTGCTTACTTCCTTCCCTCCAGGCCAAGTTTTGTTTGTTTTTATGAACCTCAAATACATTGTTATACAATAGCAGCAGTGATACAGTTGTTTTTTTCACAACTCGAACCCCCCAGAATCACTGTCTGTTTTCTACTTGTTGACTCTGACTTTCTTAATAGCAAGAGATGTCACAAAGACAGTGTTTGACACTATTTTTTTCAGTAGTCGCTAAAATAGTGAAGGAGACATGAAGTTCACTTTACCTGGTGACCAACCAAAGTGCTCAGGGAATAAGCAGAGCTCAATAACATTAGCCAAGCTGCGAGTGAAAGTCACATGCATCGACCAGTCAGCCAAAGGGATATCCCCTTGGCCTACTAGCCAAGGCCATGATCAGTCGGAGGCATAGTGACAGGACCCCACACTGAAAGTAAATGTTACCAGCATTACACTGCTTATTCTTAGATTGAATGCCTGATTGGGTAACTATAATTCTACTTAAATGTAAACAATTTTTATTTCATTCATTGTCTTGTTATTTTAGAATATTATTTTAATAATATGCTTTTTTGGGGGGCTCTTTAGTTGTTGTTGCATAGTAAATAATATCTAACAATGACACGTAAAGAAATACTAATTTCCAAATATCCTGTCTACTTTTAACATTTTTTTAACAAAAACATTGCAGGCCACCATTGGGCTAGTCCAGAGACACCTACCACAAGACTTAACCAGTTTTCTGGAAAAACTCTGAGCTGGTGAAAACATGTTAAGAGTCCAATATTGCAGTTCACCCTTGAGCTACTTTATTATTGCGAAACAGTTTGCTGTAGAGATGCTTTTCTTCTGCATAGCGAGAAAAGTTTGTTAGAGTAGATTGGAAAGATATGGTGAAACTAAATATTTGTTAAACCTTGGAGAGAACATTTTGAAGCTGAACAAATACTTTCACTGTAGGTTGAAGTTCCTGAGGGATGACCTTAGACATACACCCAGACAAACAATGGAATAGTTGAGATCAAGACCTTTTCATTTCAGAATGTACCAGACAAAACTCACGGAAGACTAAAACAAGAATCTGTGGCGAGACTCGATCAGCAATGCCCGAAAAGCCTAATTGCACTGAAAAGTAACAAATATGCAGGTACAACTTTGTGTTGCTCTATTAAATAAAACCTCAATAAAATACACTCAAGTTTGTGGTTAAAATGTAAAACTTCATAAGGTATGAAAATGTTTGAAAAGAGCTGTAGGTCATAAACTTGCTAAAAAAAAGAACATGAATATAAAATAACAATCTGTTAATAGTCCCAGTAAAGCCAGATATTCAATTTATGTTTGTTTTTTAAGAATTGTTAAAACTATATTCAGAGTGCTTTGCATAGAAACAACTTAAATAGAGTCATACTCTGTTCAATAAACTGAATTTGACTGACTATTAGAACCTTGGCTTCTTCTCCAAAGGGGTCACTTATAGGTCATGGACCCAGCCCCTGATCCAGACAGACAGCCTCGATTTCTTGATTTCCACAAAACACAAATGGCTGAAATTTATACCTCAGCAATGTCAACTTCCCTCTGCAGCGCTGTCACTTACAGGCAGGCCCGGGAGAGCACAGGCAGGGAGAGAAAGAGAGGATATATCCCATATCATTTCCTGTTCTGCAGAGCAATGTCTTTCTGACCTTGTTCATGATACTTCTCCACGCTTCTCAGTATCATCCTCCTCCATGCTGATATACACAATCCCTATTAACTCTACCTGTTTCCTCTGTCTTCATTAATTAATCTACACACCTACAGGCTTTAGCAGGCCATACAGATTTCCACCCACAGCAAAATATCTTGGCTTAGTTTATTTTAAATGTTGGATATGGGTATAATGCTTAGGGAAAAAGTTTAGACAAATAGATCAAGATTTCAGTAACAGCATTTAATTTCAAAAGCCTGGAATCTCTTGAATTTGATTAGACTAAAATTAATTCCTACTTAGATGTAGCAACACTGATGATGTGATTAACAATTTTGTTGTTCTGTGAACTAATGTGAAAGGTTTTGAACCATTTGCATGTAGATAGTTTTCAATCTTTGTCTACCATTATTCTTGAGTTTATCATAGATAGGAAAGTTTTCAAAAAATGCATCTGGTTTTGTGGATATGAAAACTACTTTTTGTGCTAAGAGGTAGTTTGTCCATTCATTGCATGCAAAATGGCCAAGTCATAGACATTATTTTCATGAACAAAACATTATGTATCAGTATATTATTTTATCAGAGATTTCCTTTAAAAATGTTTGAGATATTGTTACCACTCTTTCTTTAAATGTACTCTTCCTTTTATTTGATCATGACAGCTTATGGTCAAGAGTGTGCTTAAAAACTAAATGTACCCAACAAAACCAAAAGAGAAAAAATAATAATAAACAGAAGACCTGAAAAGGGACCTGCGAGATTCTCGGTCCCTGAGTTGATCTTTATAATTAGCACCAGAAAACCGAATGACAAAACTGAACTGGTGCAAATGAAAATGGTATCAATCATGTTATCTGATCAGTGCTCATCAGGGCTACAGCCTGGGGGAATAAAATATCTCTGTGCTAATTGGTTTTGTAAGTAGAGCTCTGTAGGACTGTCCTAAAGTTGCAAGTTTAAACAGTTTTTGTGCAGGATATGTGGAGTCTGCAGAGATGTTAGTGGCCATTTTGACTCTGAACTGTACACATCTTGGATAGGAGGAAGATCAATCCTGGTGATCCTCTTTACTGAACTATGTCCTGTTTTGTGGATCAGCCAAACCACCGAGTGATGGATGAACACCTGGCAGACTGAGTGATGGTAGTATAGAAGATGACAAGCAGCTCCTGTGAACTCTTCGCAAAGTGCGGCAGGCCTTCAACATAATAGTCAGTTTCTGAGTAAAGGGTGTTTCCAAGGAAGCGGAAGTCTGTGCTGCTGAGGATGGGGAGGGAAGCAAGTGTTATTTACCATTTGTCTCTTAAACATATGTGTAGCTTATGACTTATTTAAGAGTAAATAATTATATAAACCTTTATTTATTTTGATGTTGAAAGAACATATTACATCTCCCTCGGAGATCTTAAATCCAGGTAGTGGATTGCTGTAAGACAAATTTTAAGCTAGTAAGTTTTTGGTAATCTCTTTGTTGAGACTTTTATACTGTATCATTTATTATTTACAATTTTTGCTTTTGCCTAATTGTTTCAGATCATAAAAAATATTTTACAATCATACAATTCTTTTTGTAGGTAATATTAATGTGGTGGTGGATTTGGATTTTGTATTACAGCTTGTGCAATTTTTCACAGCAATAGTTTCCATTAAGTTTTTATCCTGCCTGAATATTAGTCTTTTACTCTGCAGTGGAGGGACTCCTTGCAAAATCATTTTAAATCAGCCGCATTATTGGGGTTTTGGGCATGAGAAGCCTGCTTTGGGTTATTCCACGGTATCTCAATTAGCTTTAACCCAAGACTTTAAAAACACTCTAAAACCTTCACTTCATCCACGTCCTAAAGTCGAAATGCACTGTTTGTATTGTTCATACTGAAACCATACCAGTTCCTGTATGAGGAGTTATGTCATCCGAGCCTACCAGCTATTATTTCACCAGATTGGCTATAACTCCCTAGTGTTTTCTCTCTACACCAAATAATGAAGTAAAATTTGACTATGTTTTGTGTAATGACATTAAAGTTGGTATATTCTTATACTTTTAAGTCCATAGTTCTTTCAAATGGATTCCAGGAGTCTCAAAATCAGCTGTTGAGTCTCGTCCATTCATTAGGTGAGTTGACACACTGTATATCTGTTTAGTCTATTAGCTTTTCACGATTCTGATGATTGACTTCCTTTTACAACATACAAACATTTGACTTTATTTTATTTCAGTTATAGGAACTAATGGAGCTTAAGCAAAAATTCAACTTGGAAGACCCTTATCAGCCTCACCTAGGTCACCTGTCGATGTGACATGTTAAAAACTGCAGCCAACATTGAGACCTCACCGCCTCTGAATCCAATCATCATCCAAGATCTCCTTCATAAGGTTCTCATCTAGCTCTTCTCCTCCATAGCAACTGAACTTTCACTCACTTCTGCCCCATCTCCCCCTTCACTATCAGCCCATTCTCACTCTCATTCATCCTCTGACTTATTTCACCACCAGTGTCTGGGGGAAAGACTGATCATTTTCTGAAGCTATTTATCAGAGCACATGTCAATCCACAGCCTTAAAGTCTCCTGCAGGGGTCAGAGGCCTAAATAACTTACTTCAGTCATGTCAATAAAATCTTTTGACATGCAAGATTTAAACTTTTCTTTCTGTGAGTCTCCCCAGGTTGAATTACCACTAAGAACTTTCCAGAACTCAAGTTGAGAAAATTCCAGTTAGTACATTTTACCGGGTAAAAAAAGGACTGCAGTGTTTGAGATGTTCTGTGTTCTTCTGTGACCTTTTGGAACAGTCATTGGTGCACTCTTTAAAAAGATTTTGGCCAACTAGCTACAAGCAGGAAGGTTCACCACTACTGCATTTATACTCCATTTGTGGGGGATTGTGTACAGCACTTTGGTCCTGTGGGTGTATAAAGTGCTTCATTAATAAAGTTAGTATGGTAGGGTATGATAAGGACTCTTACTATGGTTTACAAGAGAATCTTACTCCTTGAAAAGAAAACCTTATAGGAACCGAGGCATGAGTTGAACTGAAGTATAAACTGAAGTCCTAAGACCTTTTTTATGTACGGATCTGATTCTTTGCAACTTTCCTTTTAGCTGAACTGTCAGTTTGCTTATGGTTAAGCCACGTGGTCAGTATTTATTTCGATTCAAAAACACTTTTTTAACAAAAACAGAAAATAAATGCTGCAATAATTAAAAGGGTTTTTATTTTTCTCTGTAAATATAAAATATCTTTCAAAGATGCTTTTTCATATAATAGATTTTTTTTATTTTTGTTTGTTTTTTTACAGAAATAAAAAAGGCATTGCTTGGGCCCTGCAGTGTTTAAAGCTTTTTGCTATCCCCTTTGGTATATTTGCTCTCCCTTAAGTTGAGACCAGATGCAGCCTCTCCCGCCATTCCCATTTTAACCACATGGTCAACAGAGAGAGTTTTCTGTTGATCTTGGACTGTACATTCAAAAAGCCTTTCCTTCGCCTCGTCTGTCTGCACAACACGTCTGACGAAAACTCAGACTCCTTTTTTCCAACCAGAAGTGCTAGTTCTGGCATCTCAAAGAGCCCTCTGCTACACCATCTCCAAACACTCACACACACATACGAGTTAACCACAGCTCACTCCAGTAAAACACCAAATATTTCATTTTTGAACAAGTACGAGAATGCAAGATATGACGAGAAAAAAAGGCATACAGGATATTTATGAAAACAAAATCTGCCGATGGCTTAACAAAGGCAGTTTAGAATGTGGGCAAATACCAACAGGAAAGGTGAGAGGCAGGTAAATGTAAACTTTTATTAAATTACCATTGACTGCTGTGCCTCTGATGGGCGTTTGCTGGTTTCTTAAAAGCTCTCTTCTGACCAGAGTCCAGCTTCCTCTAAATCCACACCGAGCCTAGGGAATTTATTAAATCACCTAAAATGATCGCACAAGAAAAAGAGCTACAGAATATGCTGAGGTACCCAGGATTAGCTTTCATAGCTATCTGAAAATGCCTTTAATTCAACCAAAGTGTGTGTGTTTAAAATGTTAAAGTAGCAGCTTTTTTGCTGAGCAGAGGAAAATCTCCCACATCCTTTGCGTAAACAGGAAAATTACTAGGTATGACGAGTGAAGAAGAGTCCAAGGAATTTTAAGTTATGTTTAGATTTCTTTCATATTAGTTTTGCCTCTGCTTAACAATTGGATGTATTTTAGTTATTGTACAGAAACACAAATAAAAATTGTTACTTGCCTTATTTTAATATGTAGACTGAAATCTGATCTTTTAATTTACCACCTGTATTTTATAGACAAGGAATGTAAAACTAGCAACTGCCCAAAGGAAAACCTCCAAGAACCCCATAGGGATTCTTTCTAATAGGCCGACTAGTAAAAAGACACAACACACAAAATTTAAAAAAGAAAAAGTTCTATTGATAACATTTATTACATTGCATAGAAAATACTTTTTGCAATTTTCACATCAGACAACAAAGAGATGTTGTTAGATGCAGTTTCACGACTACATTTATCCAGCAATTATTATTGTATGTTATAGGTTTTTGTATGCAAACTGTTTACTACTAATTCTACATAGTGGACATGAGAGTAAGAATTATACACAAACTATATGAGAGAATCCTTTATTCCTAACCCATCATCAAATAGAAAGATTAACAAGGATTGTTATGCAAGTGACCTTAAAAAGGAAACATATTCACCTCGTAGAAAAGAGGATTACCACTCAAAACTCAGTGGGTGTGATGAATGTGTGGATCCATGCAGGAATTTGGTTTTAGATGCATTTTTGTCATACAGCACCTTGCCAAAAGTGCTGCTAACTGTTTAAGCTTTTTGCATGTTGTCATGCTAAAAATGAAACATTGAACGTAATGCTTGGGAATTTATAGCAACAATGAGTATTGCTGATTGTAAAGAATATACGGTAATACATTATTTAAAAAGGATTTAAGGGAGCAAAATATGTAAATATATAATAAAGTTAATGAATAAAAATGTACTTTGAAATAAATAAATGTAGCATTAAATTTCCCATTTAATAATTTAAAGTCCCATTAAAGGTACCATAAAATAAAATCCTATTAAACAACTTGATGTACAATTAAATTATTAAGTTTCCCATTTAATGGGGCTTTTAATGCTAGATTTATTTATGTCATGGTATATTTACATTAGTTCATTTTATGATGTACTTTTTTATGTTAGGTTACAACTATGAATTTTTCACAAAATTAAAAGGAATCAACCTGTTGTGCCCGAAGTGATCATTTAAATCATAAATGAACCCACATAGATAGCAGGAGGTGCACTGCTTAAGATATGTAACTGCAACAGAACTTTTACGAATACAAGACATCATTGAATATCTTCACCACCCAACGTGCAACTGTCAACAGCAAATTATTTTTGATGGGGAAAGGTAAGGAGCTAGATAAAGGGCAACCCTGGAAGGAAAAAATGTAGATCCTAAAAAAGACTGAAGACTTTCTACAAAACTTTTGTTTAAAAAAGACATGACCAAACACAACACAAGAGCCTTTAGTTTACTCTTCTCCCAGAATAACACATAATGCAATAGCGCTTTTCTGTAACCATAACAGTCAAGACTGCAGCCGCAAAGATGCTTTTTATAATCTTCTGACTGAATTTGATTTATCTTTAAAATTTCAACAATTTTTATTAACACAGCATTAGTTTCAACCTGTTTCTACTTACTCTGTTAGTCCTGTCCTGATCCCGCTTTTAAATCGAGCTCTACTAGCTCCAATCCAGATTGATACTTTTATATAGTGAAAGTCCGTTTGGCTCCCCAGGCCAGAAAATTCTTCTTGCTGCAGGACAACTCTAAACATACAGTTTAAGCTGCAAGTGCTATATGCCTGCCTTTGTATTAAAGTGACCAGACGCCCAAACCTAATCATAGTTGAGATTCTGTGGCAAGAATTAAAAGCTTGAAGATAACCTGCTCTAGGCGGAGATAGCTAGCAATAAAGAATAAGCAGATCTTACAGTTTCTAGATTTGAGGAGCTGGTAATATTTGCATTCACGGACTGAATAAAAAAGATGCCACATTTTTCAGATTTGTATTTGCAAAAACAATACAAAAAAAATATTTTGCTTTAACATTGTGCACTTTTTTCTGTTGGTCTATCACACCTGGTCTATGCTTTCCTAATAAACTGTTAACTTTCTGTGATTTCAGTGTGATAAAATATGAAAACAATCTGAAATAAATGTTGCAAGGCAATACATATCCGAGTAGATAGCAAGTTACCATAGACTGCAGATGCAGTAAGGATTTGGGGATAGTTGAAGTGCAGCAGCTGTGTTTGTAAGTTTAAAAAAAGGTTAAAGTTGTAAGATTTCAGATGGCTGCGCTGAATAAAAAGGAACATTTATGTCAGAACTATAGCATGCACCCAGATTTATTGATGGTAAAGCAATACTGTGAAATCTGCTTCTTCAAGAGTGCCTCCCAGCCCCCTCCTCCTCCAAACCTGATGCCCTGTACCTTCCACCTCCCGCCTTCTGTCTCTCTCACACTGAGCTCAACTGTAACTGTAGAGGCCATACTGCTGCGATGCTGACGCAAAGGACACATGGTCCTTACACAAACCCTTAGAGTTAGATGTTGGTTTCTTTCTGTCTCACTCACACCCAGAGACATTTGCAGTGAATAATAAATGTCCCACATCACTATTAGACCTTCCCCATAAAAAGGTGGAATTTACAGAATTTGTAGGGCATTATCAAGTAAAGTTAACTTTCCAGTCAAGACTGGACAATAATGTTGAGACAGGTGAGCTGGGGGTATTTAAAGAGGAAGGAAATGCCCTGTAAAACGTTTCAAGCGATGTCTGTCTCAGTATAGGAGTGAAGTTGTAGCTATCTGAGTGCAAGGATCTTTGGGACATGATTAGTTTGTTCAAACTATCCTCCACCTCTCCAACATGCAACTTTGATTATCTTTGGGCTGTTATTCACCAGTAAAGTTTGTGCCGACACATGTCCCAGAGAGCGTCCTTGGTTAAAAGTTGCAGTTAAAGTAGAAAATAAAAACTTGAAAGTCTTGCTCCAGAATGCTTAGTATTTTTATAAGCAGGCCTGGCTTTTCTCCCTGCTGAAGTCATTTCTGAAGAACTGAGGGCTTATAAAAGCCTTGTCAGGGTTATTAAGTATATCCTATCGGCTGCAACCTTGACTGACCCTAAGCCGGTCTCTGGGTGTGGGGGGGTTGGTGTGTGTGTGGTCATTAGGTAGACCTACAGTGGAATCCGTTTTCTCTTAATAATTTCGCTGCTCAGTTTTTGTGAGTCTGAGAGGAGGAATGAACATCCTGAGTTTATTGGCCATTTGAGAACTTTAGACGTGTGTGTGTATGTTTGTGTGTGGGTGTGTGTGTGTGTGTGGGTGGGGTGGGGGGGGTATGTATGTGTGTTTTAGAGTGTAGTGTGCATAAGTGTGTGAATGTTAGGCAAAGCAGTTTGTTTGACTAAGTGAAGCAATTTTGGTCTTTAAGTATCTCATGTCACTTCCCCTCAAATGGGAACATGCGATACAAGCCCTTCTTTCTTAGCAACACTCATCCACATATAGATGCTTATACACCTAATACTCACTGTTTACTTAATCTCTGCTTAGATGTTTCTTCAGAGGCTCCAATTTTAGGGAATATATTGGGACGCACAGAGCTTTGCAAACCGTTACCCTTTGAACTAATCATTTTTTTTCACATTTCTATAATTGCGATGCTTAAAGGTGGCTGCATGTTAGAGTAGCTCTGCTAGCTTGACTGAAATTACTTTTTAAGAGGACTTTAATTGTTGTTCCAGTACAAAAGAAGATTCAACCAACAGTCCTTAGTGACCTGTTGGCCCTGACATCCCACATCACCTTTGCAAACAAACAAGCAGCTATCAGGACCCCCTGCAGTTTGTTATTTCACCATGGTGTTGGAGTTGAAGATGCTATCATACATTTTCAACAACAACAGAATGTTTTCAATAAGAGGCTTCTTCAGATTCAGTGCAAGACAGACCACTACAGAAGATCCTTCCTTCCTACAGCAATGAACACCTAGAACAACTGGTTAAGAGAAAACAAAAATATGTCTTACTACAGCATTTACTTTCCCTTTGGAATAAAAAAAAAAAATATTTTGAATTGTGCTGACTTGAATTATATTACAAACTCACACTTTAATGTTGTTTTATTTCAATTTTATGTGATACAACATTAATTAGCTCGTAACTGTCTAGTAAAAGGACATTGTAGGTCATTTTTATTTTTGTCTTACATGTAAAAAAAAAATCTAAAAGGTTTGCCATCCATTTGTCTTTCAATTGGACTTAGTTCCGGATTATTCTAATACATAAATATCGTTTCATTGAAGCCCAGGCTTTATGTTTATGGTTGGTCTCAAGTCTACACAGATTCCCATGTAGTTAGATGCATCTTATCTACATCTTCAAATCAGCACTGAACAACTTCCCTGTCCAGCATAAATATTAGCGGAACATATAGCTCCACGACCCCCCCTCCCCCCAAAACAAAAAAAAAACATGTTTTTCGAAAACTTTCAGAAGTAGTAAGAGGACACTTAGAAAAGTCAGTTTAAGCTTGCCATGTAATATAATTTGATGTATTAACAAGAAGAAAACCTTTCCAATAGATCTGAAGAGCTAATTAGTGTGTTTATGAACTTTACTCTTGTTATTATTTTTTTCTCTGGTTAACCTAGTACTTTAAAGCTCTTCATTAGGGAAATCCAAATGACTAATGACAAATGTAATTGGAATCCAAAAAACTGCTCCGCTTCAACAGGTCCACTAAATATGTTCGGCTTTAACATGTACACTGCTACAGGAAATGCAGATAGTTGTGTGTCAAAAGCTGTCCGATTTCTTTTAAACCTGCAAGACGTTACCTGATTGGCTTTTCGGGGTGGTCCTCTGATTGAGCTCGCTGGGTGGAAAGCAGACAACTTTGATCTATGATTGGTGGGGTCAGTATGTGGGGTTAGCCTCCATCTTTAGTGAAACTGAGAAGACTGCTGATTAAGTGGAGCATCTCAGCAAAATCACATGTGACACCTACTTTTATGAAAATATGAGAGGAAGTAGATGAGGAAAAGAAGGCAAATTGGAAACCGTGTAAGCGAACGCGTATCAATGTATGATCTGCCTGTCACAGTTCTTGCAACCTTGGGTAAAGACGTATGAAAAGTCTTTTGAAAAAGTATTTTAATGATTATCCTGTATGGAAAACATTTAAGTAATCCAATCATGAATTTCAGAGTTACATTTTTATCACCAGTGACTAAATTATTGGCACTCTAGATGTGGCTTCTTTGTAGATTTCCCCCACCCACATCCCCCCCAATAAAAAGGAACTGTAAATGGAAAAGACAGTTCTAAAACATTTTGCACACTGCAAAGCCCATCTTACTGTTATTCATTTGTTTAGATGTGATATCTGGTCTCTTATTTTTTCCCTTTAGCCAGCTGTATTCTGTCAGTTTCATGATGCATTCATAAAGAAGGTAGAGTTGGGAACTTAACAGCTTTCCAATGATGAAAGTTAGAGAACTCAGTATTCCAATGTCTGTAGTACCTCTCACTGACACTGCTGATTTTCTTACAAGTGTGTCTTGTGAAAGAAACATGTTTTTGTCACAGGTTACTGTTCTTGATGTGATGAATTACCAAATTTTAACCAAGGTGGGCATTAAAAGAATTCTAATCCAACCTAACGTTATAGTTCTAGAGGATGTTCTGGTTTATTCTTCCATCACAAAAGTTTTAAATTCTAAGTTCTGACCACAACTGGAATGCACAGCTAGATCTGAAGACAGAGATGGGAATAAAAGCTTTACTTTTGTCTGGTAATCAAATTTCTTGATAATTTTTTCATGTGTTTTATTAAGTATCAAGAGACCCAATAATGTCCAAAAATGTATTCAAATTAGGGTGAAACAAAAAAGAGGTTTGCAAAAATACTAATATGATACCAAGTAACTGACAACATTTGATTTAACATTTTTAAAAATTATGCAATCAGAAATGAAAATAACGATTTTAAAATATATCAAAAGAAACAGGTTTTTTTTTTTTCAATTAAATTACATGCATTGAGTAGTATCACCGAAACCTTTATGCAAATAAAAACAGCAATACTTCATAAAAACGTACGGAGCCCCTAAAGGGACATGGAGGGAAAAAAAATCTTTTGCGAGATCTCGCAAAAGTATTGCGAGATCTCGTGGAGGGGACAGAGTTCACATGCCAGATCCGGCGGGGGTAGACTTAGCCCAGAACAGGGCGGT
>JAUZNJ010102594.1:0-11375 GCA_034780135.1 Jordanella pulchra | reverse complement strand
CCCCCCCCCCCCCCCCCCCCCCCCCCCCCCCCCCCCCCCCCCCCAAGACACCCAAACAAACAGCCCTGGTCTTTCCAGCCAATGTCATTTGTTAAGTTGCCATTTTTCATGCAAAACCTGAGTTGGTAAGAGTGTTGTTTGACAGCAGGTGTTGCACTATACCTCTGGCTGTTTTCTTTAGGTAATATGAATCCCAATGTGCTTTAACTTGATAATGAGGTGATTACTGTATATGCCAACAATCCAGCCAGATAGAGCTTTAAAATATTATGGCTTTAAAACTGTATTCTCCCTTTTTCTTCCAACTCATAATGTTGTGTCTTGACAGGACTTTCAGCAGGACAGCAATATAATTCAAGACATATGGACAGGCTTCCCACTATACTCCTGTTTTTCTCATATTATGAATGCATTTCTATGAAGGTCCAGATCTCCCATCTTTACTCTGTCTTAATATCACTTGTTGATAAATCGGCTCCTACCGTTTTAGGAATGAGCTGATTATATACATTCAAATCTAACTGAAAAGTTGTTGCTCATGAATTTAGTGCTTATGAAATGTAATCAATGATGTTTTTTGGTTGTGCTCTAGGCAGCTCAATGGACACGGGCAGCTGCCTGAGCACAATACAAGGAAGGTTATATGACAGAAGCAGCAGCTAAAGTCTCTTATTAAAAAAAAGTTTCCTCTGAATGTTCAACAGGTTCTTTCACTGTCTTCTCTTTTTTTTAAATCACTTCTTAAGACTCACTTCTTTTCCTGGCTTTTAACACACCCTGAGTTATTTTTATCCCATGAGTCGGTTGTATATTTTAATTGATGTCACTCATTTTATTACCATTGTTTATTTTTTTTTAAAACTGTCTATCAATCTTTCTTATTGCACTTTGTTCAACAAGCTGTTGCTTTTAAATGTGCTTTATAAATAAACTGTATTGGAAAATATTGCAAGGGGCTAGAAAAAGGGTTATGTTGTTAAGAAACACTCAAATTAAAACATTTGAAAGATGTTTAAGGCCAATAAAACAGGTTATAACCTAAAAAGGGCTCAGATTTTTTAAAAGATAGTTAGCATCACAACAGTTTGCAGATGTACTCGGCTACTGACTTTGACACTGAGTCCTATTTGTGTCTTGAATGAATCTTAATGCTCATCCATGCTTTGGTTATGTATATCAACAACAGGCTTTCCTTTTTGTTATTGATAATACCACCTTTAGAATCATTCACCATTGTTATTTCATTAAAAGATCATATACACCACATTTTAGTTAAGTAGTTATTGCTGTGCTCGCTGACCAATTAAAAAAAGAATAATCTAAGATAATTTAGCTGAATTTTAGCAAACAGAAGTTATAGATTATAAGAATGCTTTAAAAAATAATCTTTTTTTCAATCTGCCCTAATTTTAAAGTTTCATCACATCAACTTGGCTAAATAAAATTCTGTCCTCTAGGTTATTGGAAACCACCCTCTCTCCGGACATGTCCATGCAGAAGGGAACATCTAGTTCACACAGAAAAAAAAGAAATATGGATTTGTGTAAATTTGATTTCCTTTTTTTATTCTAGTGCTGGACAGCTGTAACTGAAAGCTACATAATCGTATGTAGTCTGACTTTAAATGTCAAAAAGAATAAAAGGAGCTCTGGTATTCATCTTGCTGTGGGCAGAGAACCTTTAAAGCCAGGATACTGTCAGGCAAACATGTGTATCTGTAAGAAAAACATGTAGCTGTAAAACAAAGATTGGTCCCTTTAGCTTTTGAACATTAGATTTAACTAATTTGAGCATTAAGGTATATAATAATAATACATCAAACTGACTCATCTCTGTTTCCTTTATCCAATTAAATTCACAGTATATTCAAGGCTTGAAAAAACAGCTTATGCATCTAAGTGCTTGACTAACAGCTTTGTAAATAAATGTGTCCACTCTTTCTGAGAAAAACATGCAGATTGGGGCCACATGTCTGGTATGCTGCTCTTTGTGGCTATTGACATGCACTCCACAGGGCCATCCACCTTCAGAACCGATGCTGCCACAACAGCTTTGGATCATTTTTACACTCCCTGTAGTCCAGAGAGCATATGAGATTTTCACAGAAGTAGCATGAAGCTGCAGCAAAGCTTTTATTTTTCATCAGATGCCAGACCATGATGTATGAATGTGCGCTCTCCCTGCAACATGAATTTCGAAGCAGGACTTCGTTTCGGGTCAGACTGACACAGAACAGGGCTTGTTACAAAATGTTGCAAAAAGCAGGAAGAAAAAAAAAAAAGAGGGGCCAAATCATCTGTGTACTCACTGCATTCCAGGTTATTTATACAGAGAGGAAAAACTGTGTAGACTTCATGTCTCTGCTTGGTGAGAACTATTAAATTACTGCTGGATGTTTTTAATTACTTCACATAAATGTTGGAACACAACACTTCTGTAGTGTTTGGAAGAGGAGGGGGGTCCATAATGTCTCACATGTTTAGGGAAGCACTGGCTTGCACTTAATCATGGTGGTCCCTGTGTGATTCTGATGTTGGAAATGTGGCTTTGTGAGAGAAAAGTGAGCATTCCTTCTGCTGGCGAGAGAGAGGAAATGGGTAATAAAACCAGGAGGGGGAAAAAAAAGAAAAAAAATCCTCGGCGGCGTGCTGGAGCCAGTGATTCTGGGATCCACTTAATTGCTCTTAAATGAAAAAGATTTTTGGCTTCCCATTGGCTGCGTTTAAAGAAAAAAAGTCAAGTCAAATCCCACATGTCTACCAGCCAAGCGGTGACTTCTCATCCAGCAGTATGAGCACTAATCCCTCTCTTTTGCTGGTGCCATCGGTAATATTATTATTAATATTGAGAAAGCTGCTGCTCACAGTCGGTAAACGCCAGAGGAGGCAAAAATTCGTCTCTTTCTGCTCAATTACCAAGGCTAGAGAAGTCACTGGGGAAAGGGAATATCAATGCAAGTCTGCTGAATATTTTATCTCTGTGCTTTATAAGCCTTCATCCAAACAAATATCATGACAAATAACTGCATTTCCTGAGGAAATATTAATGACAACGCTCTTATTTTCAGCTGCTTGTGGGGACGTTTTTCTTCCGTATAAAGAAGGTGAAGTAATTTTCTTTATAGAGTAACAGCAAATATGCATCAGCTTTAGATGGAAGTATTCATGTTAGCCCCAAAGTACACTAAAGCTCATTAGATGAAAGAGTCTCTAATTGAGCTATTACTTAGGCATCAATGTGTATGTAGGGGTTTGTTGTAGCTGGATGAATGACGCATTGCTGAATAAAAAAACATTAAAATGTAAAATTATTCATACCTCTTTACATTTTGTTCCCCAACATTTGTTCCATTTGAAATTGTAACACAAAATAGCACATAACTATGAAGTAAAAAGGAAATACTACATACTACTGCTTGTTGTTGGTAGTCAGGAGATTGATTTTATGAGTTCCGTGATGGAAATACTACAAGAATGCCCCCTGAAGTTAAATATTCAACTGGGAAGGTTAGATATCTCCGAGGAGCCTTGAATTCAATGTCCAATGTGTTTGAAGTACATATCAAAGTAGTGAAAGCTGCCTAAATGGACTGTTTGCACTTCTGACAGTTTTTATCTGTATAAGCCAGAGGCACTAAATGCAGGGCACAACCACTATTTGTGAACATCTTTCTTTGTTGTTTTAAAGTGTAAAACTTTTTTTTTTTTTTTTAAATGAAAAAAATTCCGGATCCTACTTTTAAACCCTTAGTGCAAATAAAATCTGGCATTAGTTTAAAAAGATATTTTCACTATTAAAAATGGTAAAGGTGTGGCAAGCATCCTCATTTTTAGCCTTCCAAGTCAAAGCTTTGGAACATCCTTGGGTAAGATTATAGCAGCAACTGTTTTAGGGAACTTCATATTTTTCTTTGCAAAATACCTCAGCCTCTGTCAGATCAACTGTTTTTAGGTCCTAACATGGAAAAGCAGTTGGATTTCAGTCTGTACTTTAACTACATCTTTGGTTTTAAACATTCATAAAATATTAGAAGTCAAACACTACATTATGATGATCTGCCATTATGAAATCTTGTTAAAATACATTAAGGTGTGTGGCTGTCAAGAGTCGAAATGTTAAAAGTGAAGCAGTTTTTGAATAGTTTTGCAGGTTGCTGTAAATGCCGCGTTTCATTACTTCCCGCCTCTCATCTGAATTGCAATGCCAGCATCTGCAAAGAAAGCAGCCTCCTGTTGAATACAACATCTCATCACTGGGCCTTGTTATTTCCCAGTGTGACGGCCAAGTGTGAGGACGCCACTCAGAGAGCCATTAAGGCCTCTAAGTGCCACGCTAAGCTGTCATGTCGTGTCAACCACTCCTTTTGTACACATTAATTGTTGAGCGGAGTGTGTCACATCCTGTCAGGCCGACTGCTGGTGTCCCTCTGGTCACCCTTCAATGCCCCTGCGCCTGCCGGCACTATTGTGGCAGCGTCGGCCGCAGACGAGAGGAGATGTGTCCCTCCAGGATGTGGGACAATACTGGGAAGGAAGAGGAGGGAATCCTGGAGTTATGTGCAGAAGCCCACTCAGCCGAGGGTCTCTGAGTGCGTTCCCCTGTGACATTCTCCCAACCCCCCTCATTCCCAAATGGGCACACTCTGTTATGCTCATCAGATTTTTTGTTTTTTCTTTTTTTCCTCATTCAGAAAAAAAAAGATGCATCAGACGTCACTTAAATTAATCCACCTCATCAAATGTAAAGTTAATGTTCTTTTTAACATTTGGTACACATGCCAACAGCAAAGAGTATGTAAAAAATACATTGATATTTTTCTTTTTTAAATTTAGCATTAGCCTTAAAATGATCAATATGTTCAATACTTCAGGTTAATCCTACCACAGAAAATGTCTCCCAAAAAATTTTGTTCTCTGCCGTGGTGTGATCTATAGACTTAGCCAGGCTATTGGAGGTCCGCTATTCCCCTCCTTATATCTTCTTTGAAACACTGAGTTTCCGTCCAGTGAATGCTGGCGTGACTGGCTGCTGCTGCTCACCGGTAAATAACATTTTTGACAACGGTAACCGAAACTTAAACTTTTTGAAGCTTTAAAGCATTCTTAGATTATGGTCTAAGCCAGGGCTGGGTAATTCTAGTTCATTAGGAGCTGGTAACCTGCCACTTTTTGATTCACCACTGGCCCAACACACCTGAATCAAATGGATGAGTTACCTCCTCAGTATGCAGTCAGTTCCTCCAGATTCCTTTCAATCAACTTATTACTTGATTCAGGTGTGTTTAACCAAAGGAACATCTAAAAGTTACAGGATACCAGCCCTCTAGAACTGGAATTGCCCACCCCTGGTCTAAGCAATCCTTTTCATCTGGGAAAAATAATACTTTATCTTTACTGTCTAGACTGGCGTGTTAGCCGCATGGATTACACAGTTTCAGCCTCTGCTTACCTATCCAAACTGCCTTGTTGTTTTCCTCTAGAATGCTCACCAGAAAGATACATATCTCGTCACTGTTTCTCTGGGCTTGTCTTGCATTTATTCACCTACCTGTGACGAGTCTGGTTCAGTAGTCTGCTGTTGAGCTCTTTCGGGTGCATATCCACCTCTCTGCACCCCCGCCAGCTTCATTCCTACATCAATAGGGTATAACATTTCTGCCATGCCGGAGATATATTTACCATGGGTCTCGTCGGAATGTCCTGGAAGACTCTTCAAAGGCAATAAAATTCATCTAGTCCACTTCTCTCCGTACTCAACGTAAAACTGGCTGACCACAATGTACTAGCCAGGTCAGCTAACACCTGCAACAACTCCATCATCAACTTTGGTCAGCTCAACATTCGTTCACTCACAAACAAGAGACATCTCATTCAGTCACTGTCCTTATGTTTCACTTTCTCTGCTTAACCGAAACTTGGCAACAACCCAATGACCTTTCCCCACTCAATGATTCTACCCCTCCTGGGTTTGTTTACATCTGCCAACCATGTATTATTAGCTGGGGAGGAGGTCTCGCCATAATTCATAATGAGAAGTGGAAAGTCTTGTCATTGCCTTTTCCTATGTTCCCCTTTTTTGAATTAACCGTGTATAAACTGTCTGAATCTACCCCTCCAAAACCAAACAGCGAATTTTTAAATGATTTTGCCACTCTGCACAGTCACCTGTCCACTCTTTCTTCAAATAACATTGTGCTGGGTGATTTTGATATTCATATGGGCAATATTAATAACCCTCTCACCAGACACTTCGTGTACTGTCTTGAAGGCTTTGGACTCCAGCAGTACACTGACATTCACACTCACTCTAATCTGCTGCTCTGGTTTCTCCCCTCTTGATCGTACTGCTGATGAACTACCTACAACTGACTATTTTCTTCCCTTATTTAAAGTCAGACTCTCTCTGTCCATCACTAAACTTCCCCGTATCATTTCCTTCCGCAAAATTAAGGACATCAATTTGGATCCCCTCCCACAAATATTAACTCAGAAAAGGACATTCATAATCTAACTACCCTTGACAAACTGGTATCTCACTACAATACTGGTCTTTGTTCTGTATTCGATTCCTTGGTTCCACTAAAAAACAAATCTGTTTCATTCTCTCATTCTGTTCCCTGGTTTTACATCTGAACTTCTACTTATGAAGGCCAAAGGATGGCAACTTGAGTGGCTTCAAAAGAAAACTGGACATCTACAAAAGCCATATGCTACACTATTACTCAAACAAAATCCAAGTATTTCTCTCATATCATCATCTTAGTTCACAACCATCTTCCGATATTACCTCTGAATTTTCTCCTGCTCATTTCTTTTCTTTCTTTCATCTCCTTTCCATCCCAGAAATCTCAGATATCAACCGGAAGCTTAAACCATCCACCTTTCAGTTAGACCCTCTCCCCTTAGTGTTAGTGAAAGCCTGTCTTCCCTCACAGGTATCTATCATTTCTACTCTTATAAATCCCTCTCTTTCCACTGAAACTGTTCCTGCTTTATTCAAAACCACAGTGATCAGTCCTAATCTGAAAAAAACTGTTGCAGATCCCATTATCTTTAATAATCTATGGCCAATTCCTAATCCACCCTTCATCTCTGAAATTGTAGAAAAATTGGTTGCAGCTCAACTCCACACATTAATATCTCATAACCTGTATGAACAATCTGGTTTCCATGCTCTTCATAGTGCAGAAACTGCTCTCATAAAAGTCACCATTGACCTCTTCACGGTAGCTGACTCAGGCTTATTTTCTATCCTTATCCTCCTTGACCTATGTGCAGCATTTGATACCATTTGTCACGTCACCCTCTTCAATAGACTTTCTTCTATTGGCCTCCCCCGGCCCCCCATAAATTGGTTTAAATCATATCTCTCCCATCACTCTCAGTTCATTCAGCTATAAACATTTTCTTCTCAGTCCTTTCTTGTCATTTCCGCTGTGCCCCAAGGCTCTGTCTTGGGGCCCCTTCTTTTCATAATCTAACTCCTCCCCCTTTGCAATATCTTTTGGAAACATTACATTAACTCCACTGTTATGCGGATGATACCCAGCTCTAATCTTCCAACAAACCCACTCCCAATGTTTAGTATACCTCTCTTACTGTGTGGCTGAAATAAAATCATGGTTTTCCACCAAATTGAGGTTCCCCTTATTGGCACATAAACTGCATTATCCAAAACCAACAGTCTCTCTATTGATATTAACAATTGCTCTTTTTTCCCCTGCTGTTGAGCATTTGTTCTGAAAAAGGTTGACCAGGCAGTTAAAGTGTTAATATGCCTCCAAAAAATAAAGGTGGGCCTTCATTTAACTCCAATGTTGTAAATTAATCACCTAGGTTTATAAAGCAATGGTCTTTATTATTGAAGTTTTCTCAAATTGTTAAAATATTTACTAATCTTAGTGCAAGTAAAGTTTTGAATCTGTATTCCAGAAAATCGTTCAGATTCAACATCAGACACAAAGGAAGAGTTGTTTCATTTAGTGAAGTGTATTTAAATATCTGATTTGAACTGTACTGTAGTTCACCTGATCATATTGTATGATATATAGCAAAAACATCAGATAAAGAACCAAATATAGCAGCTGCAATGACCGAAATATCCAAATACAAATACAAATTATCTTAGGATACCCAACAGTATAAAAAAGAAAACCCCCACTCCTCTTTGAGATTATTTCAATGTTATGTTTGATTCACTTTCTAACTTTCTATGAAACGACCAAGATGGCATCTGGTGTTGTCCAGCTCTGTATAAACTGGCAAATAATTAACTGCTCTAAAATGCTACAGGACTTTAGAGTGTGGATATTCAGTGATTGTAATAAAGTGTGATAATATTTATAATTAATGACACAAACCACAGATCATTGATGCACAGCTGAGTTCAAGGTGCTGACTTAATTTTGTGTCTAACCAATCAGTCATTTTGTAAAATATGCTGTAGGCTTCCTGTCGTCATCTACGAAATCATAGTTTATTGATATGGGCAATACGGGCAATTGCCCAAGGTGGCATTGGAGGGGGGGGATGGTTACGCATAAGTGTCATATCTAAAATATTTTTGTTTCTTTTCAAACAGGTTGAAATTCGATTATGTGCGGATGCAGGGCTTCATAGTGTGGGTAGAACTGATGGGGCCTGGAAGGCGGGGTTTGAGGGTGCAATGGGCTCCCATTAGGTTGTATTTATGCAGCAACAGCCACTAAATGTGATTATTTTAGTTTATGTATTGTGGGAATTAACAACAAAAACATGTTCTTTGTTGTTTTTTTTTTTTTTTTTTAGTTAATGGGTTGCTTTTATTCTGATTTACAAGGAAAGGCAAGTTTATCCATATAGTACATTTTAGCAGCATGACAATTCAAGGTGCTGTACAATGCAGTGGCATAAAGGCATTTTTTTTTGAGCTTTTTACGGCACTAGTGGCTCATTTTTCTGACAGTAGGCTGACAGGAAAGGGGGTATGAGAGAGGGGGGGAGACATGCGGGAAAGGACCACATGCCGGATTTGAACCTGGGTCGCCCGTGTTAAGGACTAAGGCCTCCGTACATGGATCGTGCGCGCTAACCACTGCGCCACCTGCACGCCCGGAAACCTTTCTAAGGTGTACCTTGCCTTTTGCCCATAGACTGCTGGAGATGTCAGCACTTTTACAGCTTCCTGGGAGTTTTTTCCAGATAAGTGGAGAAAAAGTCCTGAGAGGTCTTGGTAGATATACTGTCAATAATAAATACTGTCTGTAATGTTTTTTGATGCCAAACAGTTCAGTGATTCATAGACTAACTGAAGTATTTTAAAGTCTTTTCTTTGAGATACAGGGACCCAGTGTTACGATTTTAGCTCCATGGTGATGTGCTCCACCTTTTTTAGTGAGGATTGCAGTTAGCAGGATTCTGCATCATCTGCAGCTGTCTGATCAATGTTTTAGACAAACCTGTGAAAACACTGTTGCAATATTCAATTCTACTAAAGATGAACACATGAACTAGTTCTTCAAGGTTCTGTTGAAACAGTCTTTTAAACCTTGAGATGTTCTTTAGGTGATAAAAGGCCGACTGTTCCTGTATTTATGTTCCTCTAAAGGTTCAGGTCTGAGTCCATTATCACACCCAGATTTTGAGCCTGACTGGTTGTTTTCTAGCTGTATTACCTGAAGCTGTGTTCTAACTTTTGAATGCTTGTCCTTTGGTTCATATTTATTTCTTCTGTTTTGTTTTGATTCCGCTAATGAAAACGTTGGTACATCCATACGTTAATTTCTTGTATTCATTTACACAGCACCTAAATAGTTTCATACTTACCTGGTGAAATCAAAACATACAGCTGTGTGTTGTCTGCATAGTGATGGTCGCCTAATGTTCTTGTTTATTAAGATCTTAATTAGGAGGAGCAAGTAGATATTGAATAGTGTCCATAAGATGGACCCTTGGGGAACATCACATGTGATTTTTGTCTATGATGTAAAATTACTCACAGACACAAAAAGTCCTGCTTCTTGAAGTAGGATTTAAACCAGTCCAGTGCTGTATCAGAAAGGCAGACCCAGTTTTCCAGGTACTATAATTAAATGGAGGAATCTTATTTGAACACAGCACTAAGGTCTGATATTGCAAGCGCTGTAGTTTTTCCACAGTCTGCATTTATATGGATGTGATTAAACACAGCCCTACACACTGTGTTCTATTTTTTTTAGAGTTAATGCATTGAGTCAATTTTTTTTATCAGCTGGAGGTAACAACATGAAAAGAAATAAATTTTCGGAAACACACCTGATCTGACAGGAGAGCTGTATGTGATTTTGATTGAAAACAGAGGGAAATGTTATTAAGATTTAATTTGTCCAAACCCTGTCTGACTGAAACCATTGTGACATGATGAAGAGAACACCACTGCTCGTCATCAATCAGTCGTACCTGATCATTTCAGAAAAGCTGTCAGCTCACCTGCGTTTGTATTTTATCATAGTTTCCTATTTATGCCAGTTGTTTTCTATTACCTTTTATTCAAGACAAATGTTTGTGTGTATTAGCTAGAAGATGGAGCAAAACTAATCTGTTAAATATGGATGTGCATTTCTCAATAGTTCCCTCCTCACAAGAAGTAATTTCAGCCATGTTTACAACTAATATAAAGAAAACGTGGTTAAAGTTTTGTCCACTTATTCCCCACTGTTCTTATTTGAAGGAGGGCTTTACAACAGCAGATTTCCTGTTCAGGTGTGTCTGTTTTGTCTGAAAATAGAAAGAACACAACTTCTCTGTTTAAACTAAGCAGAAGGGAGAACATAATGAAAAGGGTTTAGTGTGAAAGTCATTTTTAAGTCTGTTGACAATATCAGAATTTACAGAATTAGTTCCTTATTTTGTTAACATGGGGATCTAAGCATATTAGGTAAGGAGTCGTCTAAATAAAATCACTTGCAATAAATTCTCTAGATGGTATCTTTTGGTCATTTTTATCAATAAGTTTGATAATAAACCTCCCAGAAAAATAAGAGACAAATGTTTCCTACATTTGTTTCCATTCTTCAGTCCATTCACTACCTGGTTGTTTGGCAGATAATTTGTCATATTTAGGCTTTTATTGATCAATCTGAGCGCTTCTTTTATTTTTTGCTGTGTGCCTTTTATTTGTTTATCAGGAGATCATACATATGTTGATGGTACATACATTTTACAAAGCTTCCATAACGTCTCAGATTTTTTCCCTTTTTACACACAGTTTTTAAAATTAGTTTTCCCTTTCCCCACAGCGAACATAAATCCCTGTACTGACAACAAACAAAAACGAAACCAAATAGGTATAATTACATAAAAAAGAGTACATTAACAGCCAAAAAAAAAAAAGGGGGGGGGGGGGGGTGGGCGGGGGTT
>JAUZNJ010102583.1:0-21018 GCA_034780135.1 Jordanella pulchra | reverse complement strand
CTGTCTGTCTGTCTGTCTGTCTGTCTGTCTGTCTGTCTGTCTGTCTGTCTGTCTGTCTGTCTGTCTGTCTGTAAAATAACAACTTAGAATCAAATGTGTTTTTAAGTCGCCTTTCCTGTTTTTATTCCCCTATTAAGACCTCAACTCTTCAGGAAAGGAAAATGTTTAGCCAAAAGCAACAAGAGAAATGTTCAAATGATATTGAATTATTCAAATTAACTCACTCAATAGATTGTTATGTTCTCTCGGATGGATTTTAATTCGGTAAACTTCACTTCCTGCATCTACAATGCTTCTTCTTTTATTACCAGACACACACCAGACAAAGAGAGTAAATGCAATACAAAAATTAGTTTTTGGTCAAACTCTTTAATATTCTTACAAGCAAATGCAACAACTTTGTTTGCAGAATCAAAGCCTCAAGACAGTTTGGAGTTAAGAGTGCACAGCTTTATTCACATTAAATATTGTCCGACCTGTACTGAACGGTGCACACACACACGTACTGTAGCTGATTATGTAGATTATTTGTGTAATCAGTATCTTCTCTGTTTCTTTGAACTGATCTGCAGGAGTGGAGGAGGATTAGATTAGATTACCGTTTATGTTAATCAAAATTAGACAAGCAAAACAAAAATTCACAAAGGAATTCTGAAAAAGAGCAAACAAACCAGTAAGCCAATGGACTGATTGAATTAAACTGCTGAGGTGTATAGTAACTAAGTGCACGTGACATTGCAGCACTTGAGTAATTTTTTTGACGATCCGTGCTTTGCTACATTTTTTTAAATCAAGGCTTTCACTTTTATTTCCTTACATTAGACATATAAAATCTACTTACACTTTTTAAAAAATTGAGATATCGTTATTTACTAGAAATTGAAGTGTGAATTTATAATGGAAGATTTTTTTATGGTGAGTTGGCCAGTGAATAAGAGAAGAAGAACTGCGCTCTGTTTGTCCTAGTTCACACTCCTTTAGGTCAGTGGCAGTAACGAATTTGAATATACCTCTTTAAAAAACAGAAATGTTCTTTTCTTTTATTTCTCTAGTATCACATTAACCCAAGTTCTTTAGAAACCAATTTACGTTATTGGTGGTGAGTAAGTTAGAAAGTAATTCTATTGAGTTATTGTGACATAGAGCTAAAGCGGGCTTTCAATAAATTCTACCTCCATCATTTTTACTCATGATGTAAAGGCACCAACAAAAACAGTTTGTCTTGCTTATTTATGTACAAAATCAATTAGTACTTTTACTATCCCAATTATTGTGAATAATTTTCAGACTTTTACTTAAGTACTTTTCCTTCATTGGCACTACTTTTAACAAAGAAATGTTGTGCTAAGGTATATTTTACTTTTACATATTTTTTTGGGGTACTATGATAAACAAAATAAAGACATGGTTCATGCTTTATTGGAAAGCTCAGTCAATGTTTATCTGAAATAACTGGCCAATATATTAGTTATCTAAATCATCTATACATATAAACTCAAACTTACAGATCCTATCAGATTGATCAAATACTGAAGATATGTAAAGCTTTGTTAGCATTTTTTATTTATTTATTCATAAAGAAAAACAGTTATTTAAAATAAAAGGAACGTTTTCCTGGAGTTTTTGTAGATTAGATTTTATTTTTTAAAACCTTTTTATCTAAATATTTGTCCATACAGAAAGTTGCAATTTACAAAAGTGAAATTATTTCCAACAAAAACATTACGTGGAGAATTTTGGATGCAAACATTTAGTTATAATTATACCTTCTCTGCTTTTAGATGATTTTACATGGATGGAGTCTGAGACCTGAAGTTCTTCTTGGTCTGGTGCTGCCAATGCCAGACTATGCTGCAGGTACAACTAGCAGCACTTGAATAATACTAGAAAAGTTTATCCCGAAACATGTTGCAACTGTCCTCAAGTGGATGCTTAAATTTACATATAAAACATTTTGCTGGTACATCTAAATAGAATTCATTTGTCAAAAAAACTAAGCATTCATTAATTATAAAGAAGCCAGACGGTAATATTACACGCAGTTTTCTCAGGAATCTTCCCCTCTCTGTTATGTAAAAAGTATTGCAATTCTCTCCCATGTTGTACAGAAATGCCTATGCGTAATTGATCCCTTGGATGATTTAGATCATCCACCCAACCACACCTCCACATCCTCACAAAATACTGGAAACCAAGTAGGGGGAAGGAGCGACTACTCATTCAAACACACAAGTATTATACAGTAAATCTCTTTTCTGATGCTGAGTAGCGTTATACAATCACAAAAGAGTTCCACATTTTTTTTCAGACTTGTTTTTCACATCTTGGGTTGTTACATTCAAACACTTTAATGTTTTTGTTGGGATTTATGTCCTAAGATCACTGCACAGTAGTTAAGATAGGTAAAGTGGAAATGTGTGATCTACATTTGAAAGGATCACCCTTTGACCTGAAGAATAAAACCTGCTGCTTTTAGACATCATAAGAACTTAAGATGCAGTTCCTCACACAGATATGTCTGCACCATACAATAGAGACAAGGAAATCCAAACACCATGAGCTCCATCTGTTGTTGGTCAGTGTCCGTTGCTTCAAAGCCATTGTGAAAGAACTGGTTTGCGCTTGTAAAGCTCTGATCTGACCTAAAAAAGTTCATGCTAAGCATAAAAACAAAGTAAAGTGTGACTAAGAAAAATCATCTGGGGTGAAGGAGATCATCTGGGTGTGGATTTTGGGAGTGAGTTTACCGAAACTGACTTTCATCATTTCACTGCATGTTGCAATGTACTGCTCTCACTTATAAGCCTAAACATGACAAAACAAAAAAAATGAGAGGGAAAAAAATCTTAACTGTTTTCTGGCTGGGCTGTATGGTGGGGCAGTGGTTAGTACTGTTGCCCTGCAGCAAGAAGGATCTAGGTTCAATCCCGGCCGGCGGTCTTTCTGCATGGAGTTTGCATGTTCTCCCTGTGCATGTGTGGGTTCTCTCCCATTACTCTGGCTTCCTCCCACAATCCAAAAACATGACTGTTAGTTTAATCGGTATCTCTCAATTGTCCCTAGGTGTGAGCGTGTGCATGCATTGTACGTCTTTGTGTGTGGCTATGTGTTGCCTTGTGACAGACTGGTTTCCTGTCCTGGGTGTGCCCCGCCTTACGCTCATAGTCTGCTGGAGATAGGCACTGGCCCAACCACAACCTTGACAGATGAAGTGGGAGAAGATGGATGGATGAATGTTTTCTGGCTGATAAGTATTATATTCATGAAGATGTGTATATATTTCACTTAACAAAGATCAGTGGGTCAAACATATTTCCTTTGGTTTACTTTATGTCATGAGGGTGTCGAGTTTTCTAACCCACATGCAGAAACACTCCAGAAACAAGAAATACAATAGTGTGATTTATTTACAAAGAGTTCAAACAATGAGAAATAGAATCCTTGGTTCATCTGGCGGATCTCAGGGCAACTAGGGGAGGACAGAGATGATTAATCAGGACCCAAGAAATTTCCTGTTTGGCGAAGGTTGGAGATTTACCGGTTCAGGGGAAGAGTAGGACCGGGAGAGGACCTTGACGGTCTAGAGGCTGGTCAGCGGGTTGAGGGTGAGATCAGCGACGGCGGCAGAGGACTGATTGATGACCTGACAGCTCAGGAACAGAGACAAGAAGAATCAGAATCTGAGAACAAATGCTGCTAGAAGTAGCTCTAGCTAAGCCTGTACCGTCACTGGCTAACTGTCTGGCAGAGAAGTGTCAACATCCTCTTCCATTTATATGCCACCAGATGAGTAGAAGGAGGACGGGTGTGCAGACGCCGAATCACGCCCTCATGAGGAAGGTCTCAGGCTCCCTCTAGTGGAAAAAAGCTGACAAACCTCAGGATCCCAACACTTTAACCAAGCAGCAAGACATGTTTGTTCATAGCTGCTTTTTAAACTTTTTATATTATAATAATTTATAAATAGCAGAAGTTCTGTTTACACTATTAAACATCAACTATACCTTAGCCAATGTGCATGTAGCTGCTGCAAAATAAATTACCATTGTTGAAGACAATGTCAGTGATGTAAAGGGAGCCACTCTCTCTATCGTCACATCCCTGAGACAGAGTTTATTTGAGCATACTATTCAACTTCCTGTAAGGCTAGACTTAGCGGTTCTCAGCTGAATGTTACACTAAGTAGCCACCAAATCACTGCGGAGAAGTCTGTGCTTGCCGGACCCAGTCACATTACCTTTGCTATGATTCAGAAAGAGCTAAATGTAGTGTCTTTTTCTGCAATTCAAACGTAGTTGAATGCAGTGTTTTGTAAACCTGTCTGCTGAAGCAGATGTTTGAGAGAGCTATGGTAGCAGCTCTGGTCAACCAAAAATACTGCCTACGGAACAGCTGGGCCCAATTCATGTTTGCCGAGGTGCCGTAAGAAGCTGCTGATCCACAGCTACAAGCTAACTGCTATAACTAGAGACATTCTTTTAAAGACTACCGTGAGTTATAAAATTAAGACCTGCAAAGTTGCCTGTTGTTATTGTATCAGATTAATCCAAATCTCTTTGAGAGCCGCCTGTTTGATGAACAGATTGGACCAAGGACTGGGTCTCTGAGCCAGAAAGAACCGAACTGAGCCAAAAAAGTCCCTTCCATTCCACCGAGCCAAAACAGTAGGATCCATCTTCCCCTCTTTCCATCTTATGCTTAATAATTACTTTGCTTGGTTAAAAGATAAGGTAGAATACATATTTTTGCATGTGTTTGGGTTTTACCTAAAAACCAAAAGCTTTCTAATTCAAATGCTGATGGTTCTTAGGAGTTCTGAACAGAATTTTAATGCTTACTGAGCTAACTGAACAGATAACGTTGTGTGTTACCGTTTACTTTTTCCTTTTACTTCAAGAAGTCCGGGTGCTACGGTGGACTGGTTGCCATTGCAACCTTCAGGCTATGTCATTTTCAGCCAGGTGTACTGTGATGGTGGCCATCTTAGGGCAATGTTTTAAGAGATTTGGGCCGTTTCTCATTCACAAAAATGTGAGTATGGACTCCTGTTCTCGCCAAATACATTGACACGAACTAAGAAAGAATGGACTCGGGGAGAACGGGAGCACGCAGAACACACCTGTGTCAATTGGAAAAAAAGGGTACTCGTGACATCACCACAATCAAAGCTCATTTTTTGCCAAATTAAACACCCCCCCCCCCCAAAAAAAAACAAAAAAAAAACAAAAATAAAATACAAAAATAAAAACATATTATCCATTAGGGTCATTCACTTTCCTCTAATATTTTTATGTTTCAGGGACATTTTAGAAGGTCTCGTATTAAAGGATATTAAAAATTGGTTTTGACTCTATAAAAATATTTGTAACAGTTTAAACAATTTATCTATGATGTGAGAATGAAAAGGGTGATGGTCATTCAATATTGCATCTACCAGCATAATGTTCAGTGATAATCAAAAACACTAAGTGTCAGACATGTTTCTGGTTTTAAATTTAAGTGTAGAAGTAATTTTGTGGGAAATTCACTCTCTCTCCATTATACTGCTGGAATTAGCTGCTTTAGGACTGTAGACTGCATGTAAGGATGTCCAAATTCAAGAATCTGTTACTAGGTTACATTTTTCTTGTAACAAATTAAAGGACACTGTAATTGGTTGAACAATGTAGGAAAAATGCAGCAAACCTGTCAGTAGGAAACACTGTATGTATTTTAGCACTTTGGGATTCATGAGATGATAACATATTAGAAGGGAGATTTGTTAAGAAAATTGTGTGTTTTGACCTCCCAGACTGGCAGACCCTGATTTAAGTCAAAATAAAGTTTTAGTTTAGCATTTAAAAGGAGAGGTTTTATTGGGATATCGACAGTAAAGCTCTTGCTATTGAATAATGAGAATGTTATAGATATTTTTTTGATATTCCCTCTTTTATATGATGTTATATAGAAATAGATTATGTATTTTTTTAGAAAGTCATTACTTTTTTAGGAGATATATGTGCTTCATTTATTATCAGAAACAACCTTCTTGGTGGAATGAAAATCTTTTTAACTCTAAATCTGCAAGGTGTATTAATAGTTTAAATCTTAGCTCTAATTTTTTTAAATATGCTTAAATCTTTTACCTTTCTTTAAACCAAATACCCACCGTGCCGATTGCAGATCGAAGAGGAACTGGCTGCCCTTCAGAAGGAGCGAACCGAAAGGATCAAGCACCTGCTGGAACGTCAGGACAGAGAACTCTGCGGCTTTGACTCTGAGAGTCGGAGCCTCGGTTTTGGAAGCCTGGGATCTCTGGACTTCCCTAAAGAAGACAACAGATGAAAGCGGATCTATCTTTTTAAAGGACAACATATCGGTGCCCTTCTCATGTCCACTCGGCCGTTTTGCTGCATCCATGGTGACAAACTGCATAACTTTCTCTGCTACTCTACTTCTCTCCCCCACTTTAGATATCGTGTCTTTGAACAGAGGCTGTTTTGCTTTTGCCGAGACACTTGGAGGGTGGAAGCAAAACAGAAGAATCCTTAAACATGTTGGCTGACGAGCAAACCTAGTGTAATTCAATGTGTTCAGATAAACAGACTCTTTCCTCCATGCCATTCCCTCCTTTTTTGGTATGAATTGAATAAATCAGGAAATTTTAGTAAACATGGGCACTTTGATATGTTTAATTAGAAACTCATCATGTTCATATGATGCTTAATGTGTGTGTGTTACATGGAGGGACATTGTGGAATGTGAACTACGGACTCCCCCGTGGTGTTAAGCTGCTTTTATTTCTTTTGAATTATTATTTGATTTGGCCGTATTTATTTAATTTAAATCTCTGAATGTGAATATTGCTGTACTGAGGCTTTACTCATAGTTTTTTTTACAGGTTTTCCCTTCTCCCACCGGTCACACACACTGCTCTTACTCATACAGTATAGTGTAATGTGGTCCCTCACTTTTCTAACAGATTTCATTGATCAGTATGTAGAAACAATTGGCATCAACTTGATCGACCTGTTTAATCTTCTCACAACTCGAGATCCCACTTGCTCAAACTGCTTATTATTGCATGCACTTTAAGGACAAATTCAGGTTGTGAAGTGAAGCATGAATCTGTCAGAGATTTTAGCTGTTTGTAAATAAGTGGTCACAGCATATGTTTTTTGTTTCTTTTTAGCCTATTGGTACCAGACATAAGCGCCATATTTGATATGATTTTTTGGGGGGTTTTTCTTTTCACAAATGCCTTTATTTGAGTTGTGCCTGAAGCAGGTTTTAGTTTGGGTTAGTAATATCGACATATTTTAACTGACTTAGCCGGCACCGTTTTTCTTTTTGCTTTTTTTTGTTGTTGTCTTATTTGTCTGAACTTGTGAATCATTTAATTGTTCACTAATCTTGTAAAGGAAAAATGGTGAGATCTGTGCTGTATAATTTTTGATATGAATATTTGTACATGAGAACATAGCTAGAATATACAGAGACACTGGTCTATTACTGATAACAGAGCCTAATGATAAAGATTTTGCTTCTTTTTTTATAACGTTGAGAAATGGTGATACAATAGATCGGTATATTGCTAAGTCGGACCATTAGACTTTCAGATTGTATAAATGCTGGTGAATGGAACCACAGACTTCTTGTTATTTCCCCGTGATGATCTTTAAGAGATCAGAGACTCTGCAAACATGTGGGTCTGGACTAAGTTTGAACTATTTGTGTCGGAGAATTTTGATTTTATCCACCATGTTCATTATAGTCATTGAACAGGTTGCACAATTATTCCATTCATGGTGAATGGAAAGATAATGTTTTGGTGCTTGATTTCTAATACCACCTTTAGCCTTGCTGTCTTTTTCTTTTTTTTCTTCTTTTTCTTTTAAGAGTACAAATTAGTTTCACAAAAGATTTGTAACCATTTTGCACCCCCCTCTTATTAAACACACACAGCTGTTTTTTTTTTGTTTGTTTTTTTTTTTTTTTAAGACTCGTGACCTATTTGGAGCCCCAAATGCACTGAATATATCGAGTGTTGAAGTGTATGTTTTTTTCTTCAAAGGTCACTTCTTAAACATTGTCAAAAATGATCTTTTTAGTTTGCTTTTTTTCTCCACAGCAAATGCTTGTATTAGTTCTTCACAAGGGGTAGTGGCTAAAAAACTGGAAGATTTCCCTTAAATTCACAAAGTATTTTAACAGAAAGAATCCAATAACATTTAGTTTCTGGTGGCAATAGAACCTGACTGCGACCGACCCGACTGAGTTATGAAGTGTGAACGGGAAAGCTCGGTTTTTCATGAACTTTCTGAAATTTTATGAACTGTGTCTCATATGCAGTAAAGCCTTTTTTCTTTTGTTGTCTGGTCGAGTTTCAAAACTGAAGCTTTTATGGACAAATGGTTCCATAAACAAAAAGTGCTTTTTGAGGTGCTTGAGTGTATTTGCCCGAGTGCTTCAGAAAAACAGACCTTACAGTTTGTGTACATTTTAGGTTATTAGAAAGATGTATTTAGTTAGAATAAAGGGGACTTTCCTAAAGAATTTTATTCACCATTTCCTGTGCAGTTCAAAGACAAAATAAAAGAGATTTTGTTGAAAACAAAAAAAGGGAGACTCTGTGCTCAACATCCTGCTTTTTGACAGAGAAATCCTCACTGTGTGTGGTTTAATTTCTTTGCAATGCCTCATTTATGTGGTGAGAAACTTCACACGCTTTCTTTTCTTTGGTGGGAAATGACCGCTGCAAATTATAACAACTCATTTTCTATTGTCTATATTTATAAACATAAATGCAGGTCAGAAAGTAACACACAAATCAGAAATCTGAAAATGGGAACAAAGGGTGAGAGGGAAGTTGATCAGCAGAGGTTAACCTTCAGGCCTACTTGTATTTCAGTGTCAAATATGAGCTTTTTTTTCACACGCTGGCAGGAATCCTGCCCTAGTTTCTCTAAACTGTCAACCTCTGAGACAGAAATCTGCAGAAGACGCCCGCCTCACCACCCTACTTTACCCCCCGGGGCAACTGGAAACCCCCGTGGGATGAAGAGTGGTTACCCTTTACCTGAAGCGATGCTGAGACTGTTGTGGTGCATTGACTTTCCCTGCCTATTCTCAGGTAGTTTGCGGTTTGGCCACCAAAACATGCCTTTATGTGCTGAAACCGTATTGCAGATGCTTTCAAAACTGGTTGAGATCGTAAAAATCAGTTTCACTTTCAATGCAGTCTTTGCAAAGATGGCAAACTAACAAAAGAAAGCATTCTTGTAAATATTTAGGAGGAACCAACACAAAATGCATAACTGTGCTAGAAGAAAAGGGATACATCGTGTCAGTCCTGTTTAACGCTGATACCCTTAAAAATAAAATCCAGTGCGACAATTTCTCTCAGAGGTCACTTACAGTGCAGCTGTTCTGTGAGAGCTCCAATGAGAATATTGTAATTATACAGAACCATTCAACGCTCTCAACATCTCAAAGACTAATGTTTAATAAATTGCCTGAAAACTGAGGATTTATTCACACCTGCAAAGCTAATAAGACATAGTGGCCCTCTAAAACTAACAGGCCAGATAAGGAGAGCATCAGTCAAAGAAGCAGCCCAAAGACTGATGGCAACTATGGATGGAGGAGCAGATCCAAACACAGTTGACAGAAACTGGAATTTGGTCTTTATGCAGCCTCTGAAAGCTCCAAAAAGTCCAATTTACAGTTTACCAAAGGCAACATATGAAACGGAGCAAACAAATGTAAGAAGGTGATCTAGTCAGATACTACCAAAACTAAACATTTTGACAATTAGGCAAAGTGAAAACAGCATCCCCACTGTGAAACATGGTGGTGGTGGAAGCAGGGTTTGTTCTGAAAAGAGACTTAAGTCTTGGACAGAGGTTCACTGTCCAGCAAGGCAATGCTAATAATAAATTAATATTAATGTTTACAGATGCTCTCTATTCAGTCTGACTCAACTTGAGCTGGTTTAAAAAGAAGAAGTGGCAGAAATGCTACTATATTTTGCAAACCGTTTTTTTTATGCTCCCAGAATTTGGTTTCCAAATCACCACAGTAGGTGGTGTTTTTTTTAAGCAGAAGTGAGCATGTTTCCTAAAACGTTTTCCTGTGGCTCAATGAACTCATCCACTGATTCCTCCTGTCAGAGGCTCAGGCTCATTGTTTCTTGTTACGCAGATTCAGTCATCTTTACGTACTTGTAAAGTTTCTGATTGTGAAATGCATTTCCTGTGATCTTACAAGCACCCTGAACGGAATACCACATAAAACTAATGCTAAAAAAAAATTCAAACATAAAAAAAAGAAAAATTGGTCTGAGGTTTAAAATTAAATTTCAACAAAAATTTTAACCAAAGCTAAGAAAAAAAAAACACATCAGTCACTGCTAAAAAAAAAAACTAAAACAAAACATTTATCTTCTCACCTTCTTCACATCTTTCACCTCTATATGTGTAATCGTCTCACAGTGTTGTGGTTCTAATTTATTTTAAGCATTAAATGACTCAAATATACTTAAAAGTAGAATTTAAAGAAACAGCTTGGATTCACCTAATGAAAGAAAATGTGAAAGAAATTATAACACAATAAGTTATGGGCAACAAGTTAAGATAACATTTGCTTTGTTAAAGAAAAAAAGCCTTTTATTTTTAAGAAGAAGTAGAAATGAGTTCAGTACTGTGTCAAATGACAGGTTAACCACAGTCCTGAGAATATCTCTGGTGGTTGACAACTAATTTCTAAATCAGGATAGCTTATTTTCTGAAACGACAAACTTCCCACTCATACCTAGGATTTCCCACACAGTCAAAAGTTCTAATTACATGCAACTTTTTAACCCTAATTCCATATATGTCTTGGAAATAGGTCAATGCCCCAACATGTCCATTCAGAGATTAGACATGCCTGAGCATTGTCTTCCACCATCAAAAAAGAAAAAAAAACAATGAAATTAAAATAAATTAACACAAATAAAGATATTAATGATAATAAAATATTCCTTTTAAGTAGGAAGGAATCAAGTAGTATGACGCTCTGCATGCACGTCATTTCCTGTGGGTTCTTCTAAAGAAGTTTCAAAGGAGTGTGATCATGACAAGTTCACCCAATTTGATTGTGAGACACGGAGGAGAATGAATGGTCATGTGAAGAATATGCATTTTCAACAGCATGTGGAAAGAGCAGCAAGTAAGTTTAACTACATTTCTTGCTTAGAAGTTTTAAACATTATTAGATCTTTTTTTCTTCTTACAATTATGCAACCTATTTTTAGTGACTTGTGGCTGTTGTGAAACTAACTGAAGTTTGCAGTTTCCTGCATGAATGAGTTCCTTTTTACCTTTTTGGTCAAGTATATGTGTATCAGACATTTCTTTTACTCTATTTCAGCATATATAAGCCATAAAATGTACTCATACAGTCATCATCTTTTTTTGTCTGTGGGTTTTGTATGGAAAAGAGTTGAGTTCAGCACATGCAGTTTTGTGAATAAAATTCTCATCTAACTTGAGGACGAGTTACGATAACTGACCACTTCTGTACTCCTCAGCATTACTCTGTTTCCTGCTGCTTCTGGCAGTTGATACAACAAAAACTGTGGAAGCAGGCAACAACCAGGGGTGTGATTCTGATTTTCAACGGAACCAGAAGCTCGCCAGAGTTGTACATAAACAAACTGGTGATCTGATCAAAGCATATGTGAGTAAGGTCATCAATCTAATCGGTTTCACCAGAACAATCATAGGGTTGCACAGTATTAAATTGTGGTTCTAGTTTGGTTTACATTATATTTCTATGTTACAGAAAGCTTCTGAAGGAGAAATGGCCGAGCTTTTCTGCAAGGCTTCGATGAGTGGCATCCCTGACCCAAACATCTCTGGGCTGCAACCCTCAGAGAGGATAGCAAGCATGTACACACAGCTTCAAGCCTTCTCTCCTCACCTGAAGAGGGTCCAAGAGCAGCAGACGGACTTACAGCCCCCAAATAGCCTGCTTCTAACTCTAATTACCTTAGTGAGAGATCAAAGCGCAAGGCTTACTTTTCGCTTTAAAAACTTTTACCACAACTTCTTCCCAAACCTGCCTTTACCGGATCCGGCAGGTGGACCCACGACACTACCGCTGCCCCTGAACATCTTCCAGCAGAAGATATACAGCTGTGTGGTGCTGACCACCTACAAGAAGCTCCTGAGTAACATTTCTAAAGACATGAGGACTCTGAAAAACAAAGTCTGCAGGAAAGCAACACAAAGTTGATTCATCCTCTTTACATGACATGAGACTGGCGTTTGTAGGTCAGTTTCCAGCAGCACTTTACTTAGTTAAATGATAAATGACTTATGAAAAGATAATTGAGTTTGAAGATGGCAGGTACATCAGATTAATACAGTATATTTATGGTATTTAATATTTATTTTCTCAAAGGGTTCCTGGAAAGAGAAATTTTGCTAAAAGTGTTATATAATTAACAGGCTAATTATGACTTGTTTTGTAAATTAAATGTTTTTGCTTTACACAGAACTGTAAGTGTCTGGTTTTATCAGCACGGATAATAATAATTAAAAAATCAACCGGTATGTTGGATTGGATTGATACCATAGGTTCATCAAGTCATTTTTATTTTCCAAAGTATGAAAAGAATCATGAGTTTGTTTTTGTTTTGTTTTTTGTTTTTTTTCGTTTTTTTGTATAAAATCACTCCTTAAACAAGAGTTAAAAATCAGGAAGCTGCTGAGACGCTGACTGTGTGATATCAGCTCCAAGTGACGCATGTGTTAAACACAAGGCCACATCAGATAGGAAAGATTTCATGAAACTGGGCGGCTGTCTGGTCAGTCACAAGGTGTGAGTGGCTGTGGATGTGTCTGTGTTTGTTGGGAGGGTCAGACCACTTAATGTGTTAAGAGTGTGTCATTTCGGGCTTTGCATCTTTATATAGCAGCTCATACATGGGTGTGTTCTGCAGAATGGGGAAAAACATGTTCAAATTTGGGACAAAAATGCTTCTTTGAGTCAGCACATCCAGACTTGTGAGTGCCTTATATTTCTATCGTATAGTCTCCAAAGAATTTTACTAATTTTAGCCCAACTTTCCTCCAGTCACAAGCTATAAGGAACCTAGAAGTAGATGGGGGATTTACTCTAGGTCATGAATCAAGTTCCCCGTTATAACTCTGCCTTATTTAAAGCAACACTGAGGGCACCTTAGGGCATCAGCTATATTCAGTATGAACCAATTTCAACTAAATAGATTAAAAATGTTTTTTATCTCTGTAAAATCATATTAACAGAGCACCTGAAAAAAAGTAATACCATAAAACCCGTCCACACTGTGTTGCATTCAAATTTTCAGGTTTTACTTATTGGACTTTCATGGAATAAATCAGCATATAATATTATATGACATTGAAGTAAAATGAAAACTTTAATTTTATCCATTTCACAAATGAAAACAAGAAATGTTTGTTGTTTGCATTGATATTAAGCCTATCTTGAGTGAATGCTTTGCAGAATCCAGCCTGTGTAAATTTAAATTATCAATGTCATGGTAACCATAAAAAACTTCAATAAGGGGATGTCCAGACTTTCACCCAGTTTTAACACCTTTGAAACCTACCCAGGAAAATATTTGTCAATTCTGAGGCTCTTGGTTGAGCAACCTGAAGTTTGAAGCTTCTCCTTTTAAGTACAGAGGCCCATCCTCCTCAGAGTTTTTAAGTCAAATATAAATAAGTGACCTCTCCATCCCTCCTCTAGGTTATTAGAATTGTTTTTTTGGTGAAAGTCTGCTTAATTCATTACCTGGATTCTACCTAAACTGCACATACTGTATAATTTCTTGAAAAAAAACGATGGGATGGCTCAGTTTTCTTGCTAAGATTGTGGGTTTTATTCCAGTGTCTTCCTCTCACTGCTGACATGCCCCAAGCAAGTCATCTAACCTCAGCCTACCTTCTGATGTGTGCTAGTTAGTGTGTTTAGGTGCTTATAGTGTACATTTAAATTTACACTTTAAATAAGCAGTATGAAGAGAGAAGTGCTAAAGCAGTCCATTTATTAAAATGAGTTTCATGTAGGGTTGTAGAAAAAAAAACAAACAAACAAGAAAATACTGATCTGTGTGTGTTACATTCTTCAAACTTAGATTTGAGACTCCCATCTTGTTCAGTATGTACAAAAGGCTATAGTGTGTTCAGAAAACTAGAATATAACTGGAAAATACATTTATTATAGGAACTAAATCATTATTTGAGGCACATTTTGTGGATTTATTGCACAGACTGATATTTCCAAATCTTTATTTCTGTTACATGTTATGACTTTCCGCTTACAGATAATGGAAACATTACATTTGGGATTAAGATATCACAAAAAAAAACAATAAAACATTTGTCCAAGTGTAAAATATTTCATTAAGCTTTAGATTGCAAATTTTACTACAAAAATCCCAAGGTTTCACCTCTAGATGGCAGTATATCTCAAACTTAAATGGAAAAAAAAGCATAAATAAAACTGTGAAAACAATGATGTAACAAAAAATGACTCACATTTATGTGAAAAAGCTTCTCATTTTGTGAATGATTTTCGTATTTCATGTTTGCATCTTATGACTGAGATGTGGTGGTTCTATAGAAGTGGAGTGGAAGGAAGAAAATATGACAACATTCCTCCTTGCTGCAACAATCAGCATAAAGTTTAAATGCTGACTTCCTGTATTTTTTTTCTGATCTTAATTCTTGTATTTATCATGTGTTTGGAAAATCAATTCTTTTTCAAAGGCAAACACATAAAACTACTGGTGCTATTTGCTAACAATGCACTCCATCATGACATCTGACACAAAAAAGAAAGAAATGTTTTCTCTTTTACTCTCCAAAACTTATGGAAAATCTTTTGTATGACTCACTGTTATTTTGATGACCATGCTGATAAATCTTTGCACACTATACTCAAATGCTGCTTTTTTCTCTCTCTTTCTCTTTCTCAAAGAAATATTTTAGTGTTAGACAGACCTTAAAACATAAGAATTATTTTCCTTTGATGAAGCAAAACAGAAATAGTATACAAGTTGTTGTATTACTTAATGAAAATTCATCAAAGCATTCAATGCATATTTCCATCCATAAAGACAAAGCATTAAAATTAATCACCCAAGGTCATAAATTAATGTTGTAATCATAACAATTATTAATGTAGACACACTTTTTTTTTCTTCCTTAACAGTTTAATGTTCCTTTATTTTGGGTATAGAGGTTGATGGGTAAAAATAATGCTAACAACCACAAAAGCTATTTTCACTCATAGAGAAGAAACCAAGAGGAATAAGACAAAACATACAATCTCTGATCAACCAGAATTATGAAATAAAACACAATATATCCAAGCCAATGTATTTAGACAGATGATCATTTATGTCTAATAGTTTTCCTCTTCTAGTCATACAGTTGTAGAAACACATTAAAACACATTACCATCAATAAAACTGGATATCCACTGGGATAAAGTCATACTCTCATGTTTGGCAGCATGTTGGACTTTTAATTCTTTTCTGAAGCATTCTTTGCTAAAGCTGTGTTGGTAATACAACTTTACTGGCTTTAGATTTTTATATTGTGTTGAAAGGATTTATTTTATTGTTTTTTTTATCCTTTAATTATCTTAATATATACATATACTAAAACCAAAGATAAATGTTTTTTAACAAGGTAAACCATGACCACATGCTTTCTTTTCAGCCATCAATAAGCTTCTAGAAGTTTTCTTATTTTATCTACGACCTGCCGTAACAAAACCACAGCATAATGCTTCTACCACCATGCTGAACAGCTGGTAGATACAGCATTAGTTTGAGAGTCTTAATATGTCTCCTCCAAACAAACCGGTTATAACTGTGGCAGAATGAGTCCGACTTTGACTGCATAACATTTCTCTAGGGTAGCTCATTACAGATTTACATTTTGGAGCAGAAGCATATTTCTTAGAATGCTCTCAGTCAAATAACCACATAGAACATGGTTTGAACTTATAAAGTTGGAACGGACAAGTCAGGGACGGTCCTCTAAAGGCCTTGACTACTGACAATCTGAAGTATGTGAATAAAAATAGGTCTGTGCCAGGAAACAAATTCAATTCAGCTGAAAACAGTGTTATGCTACAAGTGTGTTAGCAGGTTCTGGTATAAATGCTGCCTGTTTGAGGATATGAGCTGTAAGAGAGCATTCAAGTAAGTATTTGTGGCTTGGTTCAGTTATAACATTCACTCTGGTCTGAAAGCATCAATTTAAGAACTGAAGCTGCTTTCATATCCATAACGATTATGGATATGATTGTAAACCTTTAACTTGAACTGAAAATAGTTTTCTCACTGGGTAAATTAATGTATATACTACAATATTTTAAGGTTCTTTTTTTCTGGGTAAACATAGTGCACACAAAAATGACAGGAAAAAAATAGTTATAAACAAACTACTATATCTCAGGGTTATGAAAATCAGTTTATGTAGCCCATATAACCCCATGCATAGTCACTCATGTTGTGATATTATTGCTTTTTCCACCTATTCAGCAGTAGAATATTATTGCTTATATTTATTAGTATCACTTCTAATAAATCCAAACTGCTTTTTGGTTTACATAGTTGCTCCCGCATGCATAAGGCATATACCGTTAGTACAGTGCAAAAAGATTATTAGAAGAAACAATAAAGAAATAAAATTTTTTAATTCTTAGTTTTCTTAGAATGACTGCATACTATAATCTTACCTCCTCACTTACACAGAGTAAATGTGTTGTTTGAAAACCGAATGTTCATTTTTGATTCGATCTCAAAGCCAGCTAGCAGCTGCAAAAGAAAGACCAACAAATAACAACTCAGTTTTGTGTTTTAAACTTACACAAATTCATACAACCTGTCTAAAATTGATGCTAACTCCATTTTAAAAACATTCTGACTAAAATCATAATTACTACAAATACATAACTACTGGGTGCGTTGTTTTGCTGTTCATAAAGCACTATTGCACTGCAACAGTGAACAAACCTTCAGAAAATGTTCAAAGGTGATTCCCTCATAAAATTCGTCAGGTTCCTTAGTTTAAAAGAGAAGCTTGTGAGTTATTGTTTGCAAGAGATGAAGCAAACTTCACATTTTCTTATCACTAAACCACTTCCTTACCATGCGACCAACTGATATATTGGCCACTTCCAACATGGCTGCATCAGTAATTCCTTTGGCTGTTTCTTTTCCTAGAGCTCCACTGCGAGATAACAATTCTTCCACCACCTGGAGACATTATAAAGTGTGATAATGATACAATTAACCCATTAAATGATTTATTTCTCAAGGTTAAGGAATGAGGAACAATCCTCAATTTCCAGCTAAGTGTTCAATTTGGTATTAGCATTTATTTCAATGAGAACTGCTTGAGTGTTGCGTAAGTGTTTTGCATGTTACGAAAAGCTTACATGTCTGTATTCCTCAAGCGTTATTGTGCCATCGTTGTCTGTATCGTGCATGTTAAATAAAACTGCAGAGAAAAAGGCAACTTTATTTTTAGCCTATGTTTTTTCAGAGGTAAACATCATGCGTGTCTGTGTGATTCCCTTAAATAAAACATACATCGAAGTTTTTCCTTCCTGATATTCTCTCGCTGTTCATCTGTAAGGTGCTGAGAAGGGGGCCTGAAATGAGACATGACCAGCACAAATTCTTCAAAGCCAATTTCATCCACCTTACCACCAGCATTGCTGAAAAAGTTTCTGAAAAACAAAAGGGTAAAAAGAAAATACATTTCAGAAATATGCTGAAAATTCTAATTAAATTAATTAAATTGCAAACAGCCTAATATATGTTCCATGTCACACATAAATAATGGAAATCATTTTAAAATAAACAATATAATACATCAGTTATTCAAACTTTTTTTCTTTGTTTGCTATTTTAGCTCCTTAAAAAGCGTAGACAAAAACAGCAGCCCATTGCAGCAAAGAATGCTGCCATAAGCTGCCTGTGTGATGATGCTATGTTTAAATAAACAAGAGGGCATCAAATAGTAATCATAAAGGCTTCAGCTTTAATGGGAGTTCATACAGGAAACATTTATATGATGATGTATCCAAAGAAGAGTCAGAGAAAAACATTCAGTACAAAGTAGGAAAAGAGAGGAGTGCAGTAACTCTAATGCCGGTTCACACTGTGAGGCATCTTAAATAAACCTTTCATCCTGGAGGATATTTCAATCAGAAGGATAGCTGGTGAGATAGCTGTATAAGGTTAACACATAATTCGTGCATGAAGGATCTTTACCATCCTGCGGCACATCCACCCAGTCCACATATTTTCCTTTATCAGATTTCTTTTAAGTGCAACAAAGACAAAATTTGTTTTTTCTTTACGTCAATTGATTGTAAGTCACTGATCATACAGTATATGGAATTGCTTCCTATGTTTATACTTTGTATGTTTTTCTTTCTATAAGATATAATAATAATTGTTCCTCAAAACAAAGAAAATTGTGACTTTACATGTATTTTATTTTAATGTTATGACGCATCCCCGTACTTTACCTTTGGTCAAAGAAAGCCTCTATGATCTGTGCACGGATGGGATTGCATGCCAGATCAGGGATTCCATCGAAGTGTTCCTTCCTGAGGGGGTAATTGAAAAGTCAAAACGTTACACACGGTGCAACATGTCACTTCATGATAAATAAGATGACATGGAGCTTGTTGAGCAGGTTTCCAGTTTTAATAAAAAACTCACAGGGAACTACAGATCTAATAATCAGGGAAAAGATACAAAGGTAGATCTTACCTCAAAACATCTTCATCATTGCTCAGCTGTTTGAACCTCTTATACAGGGCTCCAATCTGTTGAAACGAAACTGAAAAAAAAAAACGGGACAAAGAGAGCAGATGTGTAATAAATACTTAAAAATAATTTGTATTCAACTTTAAGATATTATTCCCAGCTCCGTATTTTATTATGGAAGCTTCTTAACCACAATGTTTGATTATTCAAACTATATTTAAAGCACCCATGTGTACCTTATCAATGTGTACCACACTTCAGAAGATGCAGGTAGTTATTTTACTGTAATAATAAACACCGATGTAGAAAAAAACGAAAGGTCCATTATGAAAGATCCTCTTTAGAGGATTATGTTATAATTCCCTTAACTTCCATTAAATAATTAATTGTCTCTGCTCCAAACTTTACGGATAAACGTGCAGGTTTTTGATCTCTAAACCAAATAGTGGTGTTTAGTAGTCAGGGTTACTGGGGATTCATGTTTAAGATAAGACTGGGAATCATATTTCCGTTTAAAGAAGCTCTTATTTATACTCCTTTCTCGTACGACAACGAGTAGTTTGTCAACAATACCAATGATTATTACTCACAGCCAGTTTTCTTCGACAGATGAGAATACTCAGCTGGAGCCTGTGTAGACAGTAGTGTTCCCATTGTTGCTCTCCTCTCTGCTTCTCCTGGAGTTAGACGCAACAACTAGCCCAGGATGTACTCGACAGGGATCATGCGATCATGTTTCCAAGTAATTCGTGTCCCGATGTGTTAAGGATCCCGAGCGCACACCTGTTTTTTCCTTTATGAACGCCAGGCAGGTCTCAACCCCCTGCAGACAGAGAAGGCCACTTCCGCAAAACCCGTTCCTATGACGACACACTCCTGAAAACAACAGGGCGAAGTTTAATTTATTTTTTTTGTCAATTTCAATTATTCAGCGGCTGCGGTGAGTGTCTCCTACCTCCTACAGCAAATCAAACAATTTGAAGCCATGAAAACGAGATTTATTTAGATTTAGTATCGTATTTTTAAATAAATGTAAAAATTAACGTATTTCAGTGTCTTATTTCGAAAGTCAAACACAATACAGATTATTCAGAAGATGGGCTTTTTAACCCAATACCTCTGTTTATTATAATTTATTTTCTGCCCACAGAATACATGCCATTGAGGGATACATATATATATATATACATATATACACATATATATATATGTGTGTGTGTGTGTGTGTGTGTGTGTGTAGAAAAGTTATTCATCCTTAGCTCACCATAAAAACCCGTTTGATTGACCAACAAAGAGTCATGGAAAATTTTGAAACAGACATGTAGCGGTAGCAGCTGAACATGTCAGTCAGAGCTGTGGATCAGTGCAAATTATTAGAGTTAAAAAATACTCTTGGCTGCTTCTCTTTGCGCCCTTCTTTCTGTTAATGTAGTTGGACGGTCATGTTTTGGTAGATTTGCAAATGGGACATACTCTTTATCTTTCTATATTGAAGGCTTGACTATAAATAGAAGCTATGAGATGTTAAAAGCTTGAAATACTTTCACTTCGTCTTGTTTAAATATATACAAATGTATTTGTTGAAATTCCTTAGCACAGTTTTAAGTTCTTTAAAATTGGGCATGTCACACTCATCCTTCACTTTATATCACTAAAAGCTCCACAGCATATAGGAAATAAATCTCTTTGAAGGGATTTATTCCACTTACTTCTGTTTATAGACAAACAATCTTGAAAACTGATACGTGTTTTGTGGAAGAAGGTGAATTCATTTGATGTTGTTCCTTTAAGTATCAGGTTTTATTGTTTGGGAAGGTTCAAATATAAAGGTGTCAAACGCAGTTCAGGAATGTTTTTTTTTTTAATTCTCCTAAGAATATTTATTAGATCAATGTGACTCACATCTAACTGGTTTATATTACTGTAACACATTGACTCCTTTAAGTGGTGAAAAAAACACCAGACCCCCAGAAACTATGAATGCAATTACTGATCAAAACCTCAAAAGAAATCTATTGTGGTTATGCTCCTATGCTATTTGCTTACATCAGTCAATTGCATTTTGTTCTCCTCTGTGCAAATACCCACTGTTATATCAGCATGTATTATATGGCATGAAGTTCATCATTTCCTTAAGACAGTGGTATAAACCACAGATCAGAAGTCTGCCGGTAACAGGCTTCTGCTCTGTTTGAGTCATTTGAGAA
>JAUZNJ010102572.1:1926-21018 GCA_034780135.1 Jordanella pulchra | reverse complement strand
TTTGTGAAGTGCCTTGAGATGACATGTGTTGTGATTTGGCGCTATATAAATAAACTGAATTGAATTGAATTGAATATGATTCAATAAGATTAAAAATTATCTAATTATATATCATATTTTTTGTCCAACAAAATCCCCAAAGGACATCCGTGTGCTTTTTAAAATGCTAAACAATACTCTTTCTTGAGCATATAAAGTGTTAAACAGAAAATATAATAAAGTAGATAAAAAAACACAGGCCTCTTAGGTTCCATATTTTTATCCTTCCTGAATCTTAGAACAAGCCTCGTGACAGACAGCATACAGGTTAAATAACTGGCAATAGCCAATATCTTTCATCCTCTGCCATAGAGCAGTAACCTCCTCTAATTGGCTCCTGTGGAATTTATTTTATCCCTAGTGATCCACTCCACACATGCAGCAGCCTGACAGGCTTTTGACCCCAAACATGCCAGGGTCTTTGTGACAACTACGAAGGAACAAAAGACAAAAGTAAAGACTCTGTATTTCAGTTCATGTTCTTGCAACAGATCCCAATTTTACCACCACACATATTTCCTACCATAAACACTTCAATAGAATTAAAAAAATATTTTAATAATATTCAGTATTCCCACTAAAATCGGTGCTTGTGTACAGATGGCAAAGTTTATGTCTACAGTTAGAGCGGAACTAAAGAGATGATGTGTGCGTTTACTAATCCCTGTCATTGTGGGTCAAATCACTGCATTCCTGCAGAAAATAATCACTCTAATTGTGAGAAGAAACAAGAATTAGTCCCTTACTTGTCTCGAACTCATAAAACGTGAGAGGAAAGGTAACATTTTTGACTTTGTGGGGGAACAGTAAAGCCAGAGGACAGTGCACAGTCTGAGTTGCTCTTTGTGTTTAGACAATGTGCCCATGTTGCTTTTGTCCTTTTTAAACATTGCTGCGTTGCTTGTTTAGGAGACGCAGGGGCTGGAGTTGTGATGCAGCAGCAGGTTTGGGCCAATTCATAGCCAAAGCCAAGGTCACTGCCACTGCCCTGGGGCCAAAATACTGGCAGGGGGAGAGGGTCTCCACTGGGGATAAAGGGACAGATTCTAAGTTGGGGGAGGGTAAGCACAATGTTTGGAGAAATAAATGTAGAGGGCTATTCTGCACTAGTGCACACAAAAGGGTCAAAGTTTCCCAGATAAACCCCCACCCATCAATTCCTGGGGGGAGACCTCTGACCTATGTATTTCTAAGTCATTGGTGCAATAGGGGTGGGGCGTTGTGTGGGGCCCGGGGTGCAAGGGGAAGCACACTCATCCAGAGTCAGCAGACAAAAGGGGGCTCAGCTGCTGCTAGCTGAGTCAGCCAGGACAACAAATGCTGAGGCCACTGCCACAAAACAGAACAACACAGGCTGAACACGCAGCCCCTGCCTGTTCCCAGCCACTTTACCCCTCAAAGATGCATAATGAAATTTCTCCAAGGTGAGAGGCCCCCCTAAAATACACAAACATGCATGCCCCTGAGAGGGGGAGAGATGGTGAGACCAAAGCTGTTGCTTGTTCATCAGTGCATGGTCTTTTGTCTCAGGCTCCTCTTCTTGGTAGAAAGATTTCCTGATCCCTGATTAAAAATTGTGCAGAAACTAGACCAAAAGTTCAGACAGCATATTATATCCTTCAACTTGCCCTTCACCTCTCAACCCTTATTTCAAGTCTTCACACATGCAAAGCAAACTTTATGCCAATGAGTGGACAGGAAGATGGAGTTTTTGAGCTTTTATTGGTGGACGCCTCAAAACCTGTAAAGTGTTTTAACTGCACAGTAGGGCCATAAATTTTCTGTTAAGTCTAGTGAAGCTTAGTGATGGGGTAGAGGCAAGAGCCATTCTAGTCAATCCTGCAGTAACAAGAACTTGGACTTGGTATTACTACCCTTAATTAAAAAATTTAAAAGCAAACTGTTTGTTGTTTTTTGGTTTGTCTGACTTCCACCTCACATTAACACAAAACTGTTGAGTCAAACATGAGTCGGCAAGTTTAATGAAGATAGAGCAAAGTTGAATATCACATTCAGACTCTAATCTGCCTCCGCTAACCTTTGGTCTACACTCTACTCCTTTTTCTTTCACCTCTCAACCCCATTACTTTGGAATTCCTCCCTTGAGCCCAAAAAGGATACAGACGGAATGTTTGGCCCCCTATTCATTTGTTTGTTTGAGGATTGTCAGGGTGGTCTGAAGACCAGCAGAGACCTTCACAACAGATTTCACATAGCTAGCAGGAAGAGTCAGACAAACAGAAGGCTGCGCTTAGCTAAAACAAGAATTGCATCTATCTTCTATCTATCTATCTATCTATCTATCTATCTATCTATCTATCTATCTATCTATCTATCTATCTATCTATCTATCTATCGATCGATAGATATATATATATATATCTATATAGATATATATCTATATAGATATAGATATATATCTATATATAGATATATAGATATATATCTTGATTTTCCAGTGAGGATGTATGAAGTCCATGCAGCATGCTGTCTTTAAGCTATAAACATCTAGATATGCCAATTTTGGTAAGCATAGCTAGACATTTTGATGAGGAATGTCTTGGTGATTGGCGAGTGAGAAAAGCAGTGACTAAAAGAGTTCGAAGGGGTCAAAAAGTTGACTCTGGATATCATTTGTCCATACAACATAAACAATATACATTTCAGATGTCAAACATTGAGCAATTAACATATGCCTTGATGAATAAGTTTAGTAATGCTTATCTAAAAAAGTTAATAATTCACATCGCCTAAAAGTTACAACTATCTGTGTAACGATTCGTGGCTGTTCCTGCCTGTGAAGCTCATGTTTGCAGTTCCATGACGTCATTCTCTGCTCTCACTGCCGCACTGGCAATCAGGACTCAGCAGTTGCAGTAGTTGCAGTCCCTGGAAGAAGTACTATATATTCCTGGCTCTCCCAGTGGGTAACCACCAAGTTTGTAAAAGACGTTTGTCTGAGTAGACCATCCAGCGATCTTTGTTTTGACCTCTGATCTTGATATGTCTAATTCCTGCTTCTCTTGCCTGCCTTGGCCGTTAGGTGTTCAGCCTGATTTTTGGACATCGCCTTCCTGCCTTGCCCTACAACCAACTCAGTCTGCCTCTGCCCTTGTCTGGATTGTCCAGTGAATCTAGCAGTGATGACCCAGCCCTAGACCCTTGATCTGTCTTTAACCTTCTAGAGACCTCTGCCAGCTTATTGTGCTTCCTGTTACCGATTCTCTTTCCAGGATTTTGGATTTCCCTCTCGTCTAGCCATTCTGAAAATCTCTGGCCTTTGGAATGCTTCTCTGTGCGCTTCTCTGTATCTGACTATGACCCCCCCACCCCCACCCCACCCCCCAGTAGCCTTAGCCTTGTCTAGCACCGTCAATATTTGGGTCAGTGATCAGTGATCTGAATCATCCAAATAAAGCCACTCGGATCAGTGATCAGAGCCAGCTCAACCTTTTGGCTTCTGAGAACGTTTTTGGCTTTCATTAAGTGTACCTTTAATCTCAGCAGTTTTATTTAACATTTGATGCTATATTAATCAAAATATATTTTTAGAGCTTATGAGTACCTCTTCTATAAAACACAGCAACTCAACCATTACACTTTGAATCCGGTCACAGAGTATGAAAATTTATTACTTCTGCACAAAGAGGATGTCTTGTTAGCATGTCTGCAGTCTGCAATATCTCGTTAGCATTCTTTAAACAAATAGGCAGCCAACATCACAACGACAGATGCTTTTATTGTCTTCCTAGCTTGCGACTTATTTGTGAGAAATACTTTTGAGTAACATTTAATTAGGAATTAGCTAAAAAAAAATACTTCAACCATAAATTGCTTAAAGTCTCTCTGAAGAAGCTTCTTAATTGTGTCCTATTCTACTCTGCAACATGAAGACATGCCAGTCTGACAATAAGATTACAGTCTTGGATCCTTCTGTGATTTTCTATAGTTCCAAGGTCAATGGTGTCATCCTAAGAATAATTGAGATATAAAGGGCTCCTGTCCCACAGGAGAGTTAGACAAATTTGAGCAATCATCAATGAAAATATCAAGAACTGCCATAAAGGGTTTACAGAGCTGCCATTTACTCAGCTTCTTGACAATAAAATAACCCTCAGAGGACAAACAAGATCCTTACAGGAAATCAAAAGGCTTTAAAATATTGTCAACATATCAATACCATACAAGATCAAAGAGTTCTGTCACAGAACACACTGTTACTATCAAAGATACAATGGAATAACTATAACATTCTTGATATATACCTCACATTCTTTGTACATGTTCAGTATTGAAAAGAGATAGCAACATTTATATAGGACTCTAAGGTAGACAGAATTGTACAGCAATTCAGGACTTGTTCCTTTTAACTTTCATTCATCCATCAGGTCACCCATCTACTTATCAATTCATTGACTGTTTTTTGCTTTTATAAGAGGTAGAAAGTCAACATAAATCTAAACTTCTCCCTGTAAGATAACTTTATTATGACATAGACCAACACATTTCTAGATAAGAGGAAATACTCTAGCCTGTTAGGTAAGATCTAGGGCTTCTCTTGCATTAATTTATGAAAGTGGATGTTCTTCAAATTTTCAAAGTTAGTCACCCCCAAACAGGATCCTCATGCCCAAACCACTTTAGTTAACTTTTTTTGATGAGGAGGAGCAACAGTTATACCAAAAACATTGAACACTACCTTAGCTCTAAGGTCCAAGTCAACAGGGGGAATCTGGAACCATGTTATTTTATAATCTGTCCTTCTGCCATAGTTTAAGTCTTTAAAGTCAAGGTTGGAACATACATACACTGGTTATAAGAGCTTTCTCATTCTGTCAGCTATTCATTAGGACAGTCAGCAGCATCTGATTTATTATAGACAAAGTGGTAATGCGTTCTATCTCTGTCACATTTAATCCTAGCATCACTTAATATCAAGACAACAACACACTAGAACCCCCTCCCATAACAGAGACTCAAATGCAGAATTGGCAAGCAAGTTGATATTTATAACAACTTTCAGGGACAAGAAAATTTAAAGTACTACAAATGAATAGAACATAAGTAAAGGCAGTACAGAGCTGAATAACCTCTCTAATGGAAGTAAAACAAATCACACATAAATCAATACAATGAAAAGTATGTCATTCTCAACAGCTTTTCCTTTAGTTAGACAAGGGGAAAACAAACTCACGTTTTTACTCCCCCAAATTTTGACACCCATAATTGTACTTCTCCCTGAATCCTGATGCATTTATAGGTTTAACAAGTAAATAAATAAAACATCATCATCATCAGAGAAACAATGCTAAATGTAAGTCCCATCCTCCTTAAATTAGGAATTGTTTCAATCTAATTTACTGAATAAGAGCTGCATTGTCTCAACAAATTGTCTCAACTGGATTTCTTCAAATAACAAGGCTGTTTAGTTGAGGTCTAGTGCTTATCTCCAGTCAACAGTGGGTGAGAGTTAGGGTACATCCCGGTAAGGTTGCCAGTCACACACCTCATGTTAAAATATTTGTACACTTTGTGGTGCTTGTTAGACAGTGCCTAGTTGTTCTTAAAGGCTTATTCATTTTAGACAAACTGTAAAGAATTAGGCAGGACTTATGCAAGATATCAAGGATAACAAATAAATATAGAACTAAGTTGTAACAAGTAAATTCATTATAGTTTCATTGTATTCCCATGAGAACAAAGACTATTTATGAGGACATATTTCAATCACCTCTTTAATAACCTGTTTTTTTCATTCTCCCACTAATGCATATGTTTGGCATTGAAAACTGTAGACAAATACTTCATCTACTAATTTCAAATTGTGTAACTTCAGAAAAAAGTAATACATACACATTTGGTAATTAGTTGTGGTCACATCTTTGAGAGATTTTTAGCAAGTTTATAAATATTCTTGTATCTCTAGTTCTTCATTAAAATGGACTGTCCGTCTACCCCCTTGGTACAAACCAAAATGTTTGAAAAAGAACCAAATTTTTCCTAATTCCATCTGAATTAACAGCGTAGACATAGAGCTTTCACTCAGCTTGCACACCCGTCCAATATAAGGTACAGGGATGCAGCCATCTGCGGCAGACTGGCGACCTGTTCAGGGTGTACCCCACCTTTCATACCTAATCCCAAACATGAAAGAATAAAAAGGAAAATCAAATATCGGTTAAGCAAATATAAATCCTTAAATATCAGTGCTATGTTTGACTAATGAGTATGAAAGTAGAGAGAATTTTCTTCTTCTGAGCTAATGGGGTAGAAAACAAGCAAATGGGTAAATATTAGATTAAGGGTGAACTTTGGCAGACTAGGAGACAGAGAAAGCAAGAAGAGGATCGCAGGGATGTTGCTCCAGTCATCGTCAAGGTAGGAGGCTGTGAAAATGGCCACAGTGACATATAGAGCTCACCACAAAACAAGCCCTGTCACATAATCTGACATCATGCCACACAAATCACTTTCACTAGCAGTACAAGATAAACCATCTTCAGAGCTTTAAGAGGTAAAATGTGACATCTTTGAATTATATAGCACGTGAAAATACCCTATTTAAAAAAAACATATTTTGGGATTTAACTGACTAAAACAAGATGCCCACTGATCACTCATTTCAATCTCCCAAAATCCCCTGGTTTTTATTTTCTATCAAACCTCCTTATATTGACAAAATCTCCAACATAGATTTGAATCTGTTTATCTGTTTGAACAAGGCTGATATTTTCTAAGAAATCTCTAATAATCAAGATGTCTAGCTAGGTAATGCTTTTCATAATGCTAGGGGAGGCTGTCATGGTGTGTTGCCTGGTGGTGTAGTTTGTGCTGTGGGGGGTGGGGCAGAGGCTGAGTCCACTTTACTGGGCTTGTCATTTGTATGAATGATAAAGAGCTTCCTGAACCTAAGCTAATGAGGAAGTCATAGAGGAAGAGGGAACGAGTGGGAGACTCACAGGGAGAGGAAACCCACCATTAAAGAGATAACCTTTGAGCGGAATAAAAAAAAGAGTTTCTTAGACTGACTGCTGATTTATATGGGCAGCAGGGAGTCTGTACAACACCAGCCACCAACAGCGATCTCCACAAATGGTTGTCAGGCAAATGAAAAGTGAAATTTAAAGAGGGTGGTGGTGTGAAGGGTTGGATGTAGGCTTTAAACATTTTGTGGGCTATAAAGAGGCTTTAGTAAATTGCACTAAATACCACATCACTGTCTTACAACTCAGCTTTATTCTGTAAGAAAATACAGCAAATATGTTCATTTTCTATCAGGAAACCCAAGACAAGCCTTAAAACACAACTGTCTCGAAGATACAAGTTTAGATTTGTTTTACGTAAAATAAAACATTAAGAAAAACAGAAAAACGTACAGCTAGTAAATGTACCACATGCAATGTTTTTTTTAAGCATAACCAACAATAGAACACAAAAAAGAAAGAGAAAAGTGCGGTTGCAGCTAAACACTAAGGGATGAGAAAAAAGAAATGAATTCAAGCAAAGAGTTGGAGGACAGTTAGGAAAAACTCAGAAACAGAGTTATCTCCGCTTAATAGGATTGATCTTATCATAGAGAGAATCCAGAAACAGCTATGAGATATGGGAGCAGTTCCTAAAGCACAACAACAAACCTGAGACACAGGGCACATATCGAAGTAGTGATGCTCAATGCTTAGAGGTTAATAGATAGAAAAGTCTAACTAAGAGAATTGTTAACCTTTGAAATGTAGTCATTCTATGCTTTAAACAGACTTTATTACAGTCCGAAACATTAAATTTTGTTGGATCGTGACTTTCATTTATCCTCTAGTAATCCTTCTCTACACAAGTCATAGAAAAAAAGTCAGAAACTGTTTGTTAAAGAGAAAAGCTAAGCTGCAACAGAAGAATCAACTATTAATGTAATAAATATGAGCTGATTTTTTTTTGCCAGTAAAAAACTCCTTCATACAACCCTTAATTAACAGCTCTGAAGCATTTAATTATGAAAACCATTTTCCTCTAATATCACCTTTGAAGATTAAATGAGAGGAGCTTTTTGACATTAAATTACAGTACCTTAAAATCATGTTTGATTATTACACCACTTAAAGTCACTATAAAACTCAATCACTAGGAAAACACATTAATGTCAGGCTAGATGAGTGCATAGAAATTTTTGAGTTCTTAATTACTTTTTTTACTGTCTTTTTCCTTATGTTTTCTCTATGTTTTTTCTCATAGTGCACTTAGACATGTCTTGTTGCTGAAATGTGCTATACAAATACACTTTGCTTTGCTTTGGTAATCCTTTTAGTCAATGCTTTTAAAAAGAAAATTCATACATCTTAAGGGCAATAAAATCCAATTTTGATAATTTGAAGACTTGAAAAGGCTACAACTCTTATATTTAATTGTGTTTCTTAAATAAAAGGAAACCATTAAAAAGGAAAACAATTACCATCTACACCGGACGACTTATTTAGGTACCCTAGGTTAAGATGTGTAAAAGACCTATCTTATCTCTATCCAAAGGAAAATTAGAAATTTCTAACTATTCAGTAGGGCTGGTTCATAAAAATAAAATCAGATAAATAGAATTTTTTTCTCACTTAAATTTCAATTTCATTTCAACAAACAAGGACAATATAAGCTAGGACAGTTCAGTTTAGGCAACTGGACGTGTAGTTTTCTAGAAGACGTTTCACCTCTCATCCAAGAGACTTCATCAGTTCTGACTGATGCAGGAGAAAACAGAGAACCTGCATCAGTCAGAACTGAAGAAGTCTCTTAGATGAGAGGCAAAACATCTTCTAGAAAACTACACGTCCAGTTGCCTAAACTGAACTTTCCTTGTTTGACCATGACCTGGATGACTGAGAACCTTCACCGATAAGGACAATATAACATACTAAATATTTGCAGCTAGTGGTATTATACAGTGAGTTAGTTTATTAGTTATGAGTACGCGTCTTAGAACAAAAAGTGATGAACTGATATTACTCTGAGCTAAGGAAGCCCAAGGAGTGGATTGATTAAAATAATCCAGATTTTTGCCAGAGACAAAATATTTGATCAATCACTGAAATCAATTAGTCTCCCAGCTCTACCATTCAGCTAACTTAATCTGTTATTATAAAGTTAGCACTTAGCTTTTCCATTAAAAAAATAGTTAGGTCAGAGCAGGAAATGTCCCGGTGCTCCCCATGTCCAGTCCCTGACTGAAAGTGATCTAATCAAGACAAAAACAGACAACTATGAATAAACTAACAAGATGACATTACATTTTTTAAAGGGAATAATTAAGATCTATTACTAAAGTTTAAAATAAAAATATTATTCTTTTGTCTTTCCAATGCATGCCCTTACAGTTACCTGACTTATAAAATGATTTCTCCGCTGTTCATCATAGTTGCCTCAGTAGAGTCCATCAGTCAGTTCATGACAGAGTTATTCGGGCCGAATTCTCTGCACACACTTGTGGGTGTGACACGCTCTGCACCTTCGTTCAGCAAGAGAACAGGGGCGGCGGTTTGTGAAGACAGATCACAAAAGACCAGCCACTAGTGAACCTCAAACTCTATCATGGATGCCACACAAGAGAGAGGAAAAAAAACGTTCGTATAGTATAACGAACAAGGCCAAAACTGGAGTCTGATCAGTATCAGAATAATACAAGAGTAAGTATTGATGAAGCTTAAAACAAGGAGGGAGCTCATACAAGCCCTGGGAATGGCCCTTCTTCAGGTAAAATGGTAGGATGTTCAGTTACAATACTTTAAAATAATTTTTTATTTATGCTACCTATATAATAAATATGTTAAATATTCCAAACCATTCCCTGATGCATGAAACATTCTGCATCATCTCTCAACAGGCAGTTGAAATGATTTATGTTGCCCAATCTCTATTCATCATTAATTCATTTATTTTCTAAAAGACTTCAAGATTCAAGCATTACATGTTGCTTGACAGGACCGGCCATTGTGCTGAAGTGACATTTCCCTTTCTACCAGTTCTACCAGGGACATCCATGCTAACCTCCTCACCCCACAGAGCTGAAAAGCTATACTGGCTACAGCGGCACAGCAGTATTCTGTCTACACATAATCTAGGAATCAACTGGCTTCTGTGAGTCTTTATCCAGCTCTTTTTTAGAGAATACAGCATTAACTTGGCACAGTATGGAAGGGTGCATTATTGCTTTGAGTGGCTGTGGATTGTGCATCCCTGAAGCCTTTGATTTTAAGCAGGATGAGAACTTCATGCTGCGGAGCAGCAGACAAACCAGGGAGAAAAAGCGTCAGATTGTCTTAAAACGATCTAATAGAAATAAGGTAAGGATGAACCATGGCAACAAATGCTTGAAACTTAATGAGGATCTTTATTTTTTTTTCTAATGCGGAGTTTGGTCGTCAGGTTGGAGAAAATGCATCTTGATGCCTGTACCAGTGAGTGGGTTGCTAAGTTGCCTACAGCTTATTACACTCATACAAAGCAGCTGGGGGAGTCTCAACATGAGTTTTTGTTAATGCTGCAGTCAGAGGATTGAATGTCCAAGAAGCAACCAAGACAACCATCAGAATGTTCATTAAACTCAATAATCTTTTAAAAAAACATTTAAACAATCAGACAGCTAGGCATAGATATATTAAATACATTTATACAGATAACTGTACTTAGTCAGTTGTTCTTTAACTGGTATCATCAAATTTGTAGATCAAAACTAAATCAATTTTAGGCAATTTGCTTAAATTTAGATGTAATGGCTATAACACCTTTTTTTCAAGATACTCAAAAAACAAAGTAACAGGCAAAAACAAAAAGATCTGAATCAGAATATAAGGAAATTACAAATGGAAAAATTGCAACATGTACTCAGTATTTTGCCGCATATATTCAACATGAAAAATATAAACCATAAAAAACCTAACACTAATAAAGGAACTTACTGGCTGCCTGGATGCGGGCTTTACGGCTCACCACACGGCCAAAAAAGTTTTGGGCCATGCACTCATAGTCGCCTTCATCAGATGAGCCGTCTGACTTGGTCTTTTGGAAGTGGGCGATCAAAAGCGAGCCGTTGATGAAGGTGATGTGATGCTGATCCTGAGTTAAGAGTAGGCCATTGCGCCTCCACTGAGTGGTGATAGGTGGGATGCCGTCCACCTGGCAGTGGAGCATGAGTGGCTGCTCCTGAACAGCAATAATGTCGCTTGGCTCCAGCTTGAAGGAGAGCTCAGCTCCACAACCCACACCTGAGGAAACATTTACACACAAAATAGATGTTGGGAAAATTAAAATTGAAACATGAACAGCATATTTAATTGATACCAATATTGCAGCTTTGAGTATCGACTGATGCTGGAATTGAACCAATACAATATCAACATGAATCATACATCCTTCTATTACTTATTCTGTAGTGTGGAATGATAGAAAAGACCAAGTAATTCATATCAAGTGTGAGAATAACGGATCCATTTTTTATTCGCCAGACAGTTCGATAAACTTTAAACAAAAATGGATGGACGCAAAGTGTTTCCATGAGCTTTTTAATAGTTTTAGAGGCAGGCAGATATGTATTATTTTTCTGATATCGGACTGGTTTTTAGATATAAATATCAGATCCGGACACCCGTTGTGTACAGGCTTAGCTTTAGGTGTAGGGCGTTTTCTTCTTTTCGAATTGAACGACAGAACGCAGTATTTTGCCAAACGTTTCTCTTACTAAATAGAGTACTGAGTAATTCTCACTAACTGCTAGATACCAAGAAGACAACAGCCATGACAATATCCACTAGTGACTCTTTTCTTTGTAATTTCTGTACCTGATGTTTCCAACACTTTTAGTGATTCTTGGTATAAAAGTCACTAATACATATAGACAGGATGGGCACTGGGGACGGCTTAGAGTCCGTCCAACTACATCAAATGTATGCTGAGCATAAAAACATGGTAGTTAAAATATCATTTTCTAACAAATATTCTGGTCAAGTAGTCATTTGCTGCTGTAAAACTAACAACTCCAATATTATCATGGTATTATATTGCACAACTCTAATACCTAATAAAAGATCTGGCTAACACTGACTTTAATTATATTTACATAGACGACTAATATTTATTATCACAGAACTTACAGCTTTCCTAATTTGATGTAAAGCATTGGTACACAATGGCATTCAAACTAAGGAATAGAAACATGCAACAATTCTGGTGCTGATTATACCATTATAACAAGGTCTAATAGTTTCCATTCAGAGTCTGAAACTATGAATATCTACTATGAATAAAATACCTGCTTGTCTCCTAAATCATGCATCTATCTGGTTGAGCTGTGGGGTTATTACTTCCTCTTGTTGCCTCAGAGTATTATGGCCCATAAAGAGAGGTGTGATTTAATTCATCTTTTAAAGATATACGATCTCAGATAAAATCTAATTCAAATATATACAGACATGTTCATTGTTTTAAATAATAAATAATCGTTAACTGTTTAGAGTCTTTAAAACATGGCTTAAGCTGACAGAGCAACCCAACTAGAGCAGTAATTATACCAAAATTGTAACAAGAAATATACGTATAAATGTAACAGACATTTAGCATTTAACATAAAAAAACTTTTCTATCTGCGTATATGCTCTATCTAGAACTCCTGAAGTGGAGGAAAAGTTTTAGTTTCACCTGGTTTAATTCTGTAAAAAATCTTCTTTTTGCAATCCGACTATTAATGGATTAATCAAAATAATAATTGACAGATTAATCCATTATTAAAATAATCGTTAGTTACAACCCTGGCTGTGTTATATCCTTCCTCTATTACCAGTTCCTATCCATTTTACTTAGGGTCATACAGAATGAACGCTTTCATCTAACAGATAATAATTTTCATTTCAACCACTGAAACAAACTAGCATGCTCTTCATGTTCTATTAAGTGCTCACTAATCCTTGAACCTGATGAATGAAAAGCCTTGACACTGCTAACTTCAGCTACACTAAAAAGATATTTTGTGCTCTTTTGACTGAATGCAACCAGAGCAAATGTTTTCTTGTCTTCTAGAATATCTCTGAACTCTAATACTGCATTTCTCTAACTCTACCGATAGCTTTGAATTGTATTGAAATGAGAAACTTCTAAACCCCCAGTGTGTTACATTTAATTGTTGTGATGGTTTAAGTCCACAATAATGTAAGATCTTATTTTGTACATTTGGGGATGTAAACAGCATGGCGTGATGTAGTTCTGTAAATAAGCAGCCCAGCACGCTTTCTTGGCATCATGTTTCAACTACTGATGGACTAAGCACCACCAGTTTCTGCCCAAGGCCTTGGAATCCAGTGGGATGGGCTACAGGAGGGCAGAGGAGGGGGGAGAAAGCACAGGGGTCAAAATAGGGGACCTCCAGCCAGATCCACAAGCATTCCAAAAGAGAAGTTATTCCTCTCAGGAACAGGCAACCTTTCCACTGAGACACCCCTCCATTAAACACACATGTAAGAAATATTGAACAAAGAAAATCTCCCTCCATGGTTGCTCTGTGTCTTTTCCATAAGTGTGGCCCCCTTCTCTCCTTCCTTTTTGCCCTCAGAGAGCGCAGTAAGTAAAATGGCCATAAGACCACAGAGACATCAGTGAACAACAAGGGGGTGGTGTTGCCGAAGTATTTAACCCTTAGCTGGCCTGATTCCAGCCTCAGAGGTACAGAAAGCAAAGAAGGCTGACAGCCAAACACTCTCCACATGGGCAAATGAAGCTCATTCTTTAATGCAGTGGTTCCCTTAGTTTACAAGACAATAATTCTAGCAAACAGTAAGTAAACCATGAACTCTTCAAAATATCAAAAGCTACAACCTGTCGAGTTTAATCATTTAAAGTGTAACTGTTTACTGTGTGATAGAATTCCACATTGCTATCAATACCTAAACAAAACAACAACAAATACACCCCAAATGGGTTATTTTCTTATTTCATTTCAACCATGGCCCTATTCCAAGCAATTACATTTTATTCCAAGCAAGGGCAGTTATATAAAAAACAATACTTCTGGAAAAACAAAGACAAATCAGCAGACAATGTCACTTCAGCAAGGGTGATAATAATGTAACCGTTCTATTCATTAGAAGCACATTAAACAGCTTTAATGATTTTGTTTTCAAGTTAAGTCCGAGCGTCTTCCATTAACAGGGAAAATGTAATAGCGCTGTCTTTCCTGATGAATAAAGCATGTTGCCCGAGTGACCAGATAATGCAAATATGAGCTCTGGGTGGCTCTGAAGGTCACAAAGAGTACTAGGAAAAATGTCAGAGAAAATATAACTGAGCACAACAACTAATTATGATGCTAAACCATTGAGATAAGAAAACAATAAAAAGGTTACGGTCATCTGTGAAAGATGCGCATCCTGGGATTGTGGGAAGAGGGGAGTTTGCAGATGGAGAGCTGGTGCACAGCTGTAGAGAATAATGGCCTAAGGCACATGTTTACAGGCTTGAAGCTATATCAGTGTTGATTTTTTATGAAAAGATAAGGACAAACACATCAAAACACACACTGGAATGCTGCTTTTTATTTTTTAATGCTTGAATGTCAGATACCGAAAAAAAAGATGGCTCAGTGTGGCTCTGGGTGGTGATTTACAACTGCTACCAAGAACTAAGTGTTAAGATCTAAAACACAGATTCACAGCTATAGTGTAGGAAAAAAGATGACAGACTTTTACAAGCATGTAAGGTTAGCAGGCAGGGAGAAAATATGAGAGATCAAGATACTCCACAGATTTCTAACAGGATTCTCGGCGAGGACATCATACCGCCTGGTGGTGGAAGCAAAAATAAAGCTTGAGCTATTAATACCCAGGTATAGAGTTTGGAAGTAAATACAGAGTATTTGGTTCATTCAAGACTGAGATTTAATTTCAAAATCCTTTTAAATATTAACGGAATTTGAAAAACCTAAAAAAAAACTATTCTTTTATTTGGTAGGCGTTAGGTTAAAGATATAACAATAAGGTGAACCTTGAGGATTAGTTTTTGATTGCTGTGAAGCAAAAAAACTTGATTAAATCACATAAGATGCAGAACATCAAGTCTGAATGTTTCTGTACTGTTTAGGCAGAAGATGCTTGAAGACATTTGTAAAATGATTTGGGTTCTGGAGAACAGATTCATGGTCGCCAAGGGTTGTAATTATTTCACTTTCACAAATATTTTGGTTTATATAAAATCAGACTTGAAACATCAATCATATATAAAACAATACAGATGTTGTGTTGTTTTTTTAGTTAATATATTCATTTAAAATGTAAATTGTCCAAGCTCTTTGGTTGCAGGTAATTACAGTTTGCTCTTGGCAGTGTATGTAGCCCAGATGTCCTCTCTGACACCACCAGGGTTCGAGCATTGGTCACCATATTTCAAAGACACCACCTCTATGAGAACAATTAGCATAAAGACATTAAAGCTGCAAAGAGAAGTGGGCATCTGCAACAATTTTTATTGAACTACCATACACTGCTTTACTCTGTGAATTTCAATCTATTAATTACTCTAGATTACAAATAAAGTGTAAAAGTGGCTTTATTATTACTTTATAAATAAGAGAAAAATCACCTCAACATAAACTTAACAGTCAAATAAAAAATAGCATTCATTTCAGCTTGTAACCAAACCTCTGCTTTATGTTATTTTAAGTTCATGGATCAAACTATAGAAAACATTCAGGTTGAAATAAGCAGTAATAACAGGCTGCATAGCAGCTGAACTTCTCTCTTGCAAAGTTAATCGTTTCTGGCTAAAGGTCTGTGTTTAGCTTTTTCTACAGGGTAACTATTAATCTTATATTAATACTTACATTCTCACAATTGGCTCCGGCTTAATAAATCATTGATCAATACTCATGTTCTTAATCCACGTTCTCCTTAAAGAGTAGTATATTAGGCATATTATGTTTCTTTTGTTACAAAAGATATACAGAGATGATTGCTCACAGGAACATTTTATATAATGCAACACAGTGCTGCAGAAGAATAAAGTTAATGAGCTGGAGAGAAAGTAGGCCAGCTACTTCACTTCTTACTTCCATACCGTTTAGGTCCTATGTAGAGTCAGTTCCATTACAACATTTCTGATGGTAATAAATTTACCTGAATGTGGCAATCAGCTTCAGAATGACTCCAGTTTCCATAAAGCTGCTGTCACTTGTCAGGAAGGTACTTTAAATTAGAATTTGATTTTAAAATAAAAAACAAATATCACCAAGTGATAGTGGGATCATCTCTTAACATGAAAGAACCAGATATGAATTGCTGTTAGAAAAACTACTTTATGTTTTATTAACGAAGATGTATTGTTTACTCTTAGCAGCAATGTTCATCTTTTAAATTCATGTAATTTCCAATGAACATATATTATGGTATTTTTGAGATATAATTTTGGTATTTAGAAATACTTGACCTGTTTTTTGTTTGTATGTTGAGTTGAGCTGTATTAATTTCTTACCCTGTAGGACCAAATAATGCTTTTTTATTGTTAAACGTAGATATTGAAGACATGAATATTAACACTTTGCTCTGTTGTTCAGTTCTCATTTTAGTCTGAACTACAGATCAAATAGCTACTCTGCTCCAAATAAATCTAAATATCAAAGTGAACTATTTCTTAAAAACATAATGCACACTGGTTGCTTAACTTCACTGTTGTCACCAGCTTGGTTTACGCCTTGTTCTTAATGCATAACTTTGATTAGAGCTACAGAGTGAAATGAATCATCACAGCTATGTCAGTGTTTGCAGTGTTGCGATCACAAAGAAAGCAGAATTGAGGACACATTTCTATTCTAAAGTATCCGTGTCTGGCATGCAGATAACAGATAATAGATTAGGTCATTTAGATGGGCTCTCAGGCAGTCCTCTGTTCTTTGCATAAGGACTCTAGTCAAATAAAAATCCCAATCAGAAATGCTTTAGAATTGACGTTCTAAAGATTTAATACTTGATTTGGATTTGAAAAATATTACATTTGAGCAGCTTTGGTATACAGTAGATAGATGCTGAATCTGGTAGGAATACAGGCTGTACATATACATTGTGTACATACTGTTCTATTTATCCTTTATAGTGTTTCCTCTGAAATGTAATGTTACCTAAAGCCTATAAACTAACAGTGTTTGTACCTAGATTTATATTCATTGTGTGCAAACACAATGAATATAAATCTATGTAAAAGTTGATTCTGATTCTTAATCTAATGTCAGAAAGGAATAAAAAAAATGATGAAAACAGGTGTCAGTCAAGGCGAATATAATCACTGTTATTTAAAACAATACTACCTTTGTTAAAGTCGCATCCTAACACTAAGCAACCTCTTTCTTAAAATCTTAAGCAATATTTTGGGAACTATTAAAACCAATGAACTTGAGCGAGATTCATGAGGATTTATTATAATGGTAGTTTCTCAAATCCTTGCATGTCAAAGCAGTTACTGACCAAAACTTCTCATCATGAGATCAATTCTAGTGATTTTTGTTTCTGACTTTTTATTCCTAACCAATGGAAGGAGGATATAAATGACAATGCTTCTTTCTACCTTATCAACACTGCTTAAAATACCATAAAACCTCCTTTATCTCACCCTAATCTACTCTCTGAGGCAGAGGAGCACTTGAAAGAGCTTCATTTCTTCTATGCGCTGAGCAGATTGGAGCTGCATCCATCACAGAGCTGAGTGTGTGTTTCTGACAGTTTTTGTTCCCAGTCCTCGGAGCGAGCGAACATGTTATGAACCAGTAGTCTCTATGATTCCAGCGGGGCCCTTTGTGGGTTCCTGTGTGGTATGCTTTGCAAATACTCAATACACTCTCCAGCCTTTTGAATTAGGGGCCCCCACATAGAGAGAGAAAGTGACTGTCATAGGAAACAAAGCAATGGAGGAGAAAATTTGAAAGCGAGTAGAAAGACAGCCTTGACATTTAATCTGTACAAATATTCTCCCCAGCAGGCAATAACCACAGTCTTTTAATCTATTCTCTGAGCAATAACCACTGTCATTTCACCCAGTCATGGGGCAGTGTTCTCCAGCGACTGACCGGTCAATAAATCCATCTACTTTTGAAATTCCCCTGATATGAAACAAACATACTACTCATAAATCCTGACTTAAAAGTTAAGTAGACGCCAATGAGCCACAACTGACTGATCTACCTGCTTTGATTCTGCAGAATCTGTAGCTAAGGTACAAACAAAAAGCACATGTTAGAGACTCCTGCATCCACCAGTTTGTTATTCTACCAACACAAGGAGATTGGTGCATACATATCTGATTAGGTTTGGAGTTTGTCTATATAAATTATTAAGACGAAGTTATACAAAAGAAAAAAACGTATAAACCAACTAGAAACACAAATCGAGACCTCAGTCCTTGGCTTTAAGGTGAAAATAGCAGGCAGCGAAGAACCGGACAGCAGCCAAGTTCAGGGTTACACTGCGTGCGGAACACGCTCAGTTTCCAGCGGGCAATATGCTATGTGACGGCTGGCAGCAAAAGCTTATCACATGCACACAACAAAAACAAAAAAAATCTTACAATAATCAGGTTTGTGCTGCTTACCGATTAAAGCATTTAAAAGGATTCCCAAAAAGCACGAAACAAGGCTTCGGCGCCGTGTGGATGCCATTTAAAAAGAGACAGAAAATATTCCAGCACAACAATACGGTTTTCTGGAGAGGTGGGAGGGGAAGCAGTGGATTTCAAAAAGGACAAAACAAAAAATAATTGAAACACCAGCGTCAACTACGACATGTTCCGACCAACCAATCTGCTGCTCAGTGGCTCACACGGGTCCAAGACGCTCTCGCCATTTTAAGCATCTATGAAATAGTCTGTCAGCATCCTACAGCCTCTGCTTCCTCTTCAAACACTCTGCTGTATCCTAAACGCTGCTCGTGTGCTAGGCTGGCTGTGTGTTTCTCTCTCTTCTCACTGGTTTCCCTCGGACCCACTCGCCTGCCCGCCCGGGGGGGGGGGGGGGGGGGGGGGGGGGGGGGGGGGGGGGGGGGGGGGGGGGGGGGG
>JAUZNJ010102561.1:5168-16184 GCA_034780135.1 Jordanella pulchra | reverse complement strand
TGCGTGTGTGTGTGGGATGGGGGGCAGCTTAGGTTATTTTGAGCTGTGAACCTTTTTCTTATCGTGCTGCCTTGGAGAGGTCTGGGGAACGTGTCACTTCCTCTAATTGTTACAGTCATTCTTTTTGTTGTTGTTTTTAAACAACAACAGAGGAGCAAGTCACATCTTATTAAACACAAATCCAGTGATCAATAGCAACAAAACAAAATATGACATTCAACTCACATCTGTGATGGACTTATCATGTGGGCTCATTAAATATTATGTGGAGGATGTTTCTGTTTTTTTTGTTTGCTTTTATATGATCTGATCTGTGATTTGAAAGTAAAGACCGATTAATCTGGTAAAAATCAAAAACAAATCAGTCATAAAATTCCGGCCGATTAAGGATACAAATTTTTTACGGGAAGAGAAGTTTTAGTGGGAGTACTGAGGAGTTCTGAAAAAGGAAGTCCAGCACTGGATTGCATCAGGATCAATCGCCGCTTAATATGCGCTCTATCTCCTCCAGTCTCTTCAGAGCTGCTGCTCTTTTCTCCTCTATATCTTTAATCTCTTCGGTGGACTTGCCCTTAGTCCGTTTGCCAGCCTGAGTACTGTCTACAGGTTCTGTTTGGTCTGCTTCCCCTCTGAGGCCTTCTACTGAGGATTTCCGCACATTCTTCTCATCTCCATTGCCCTTTCCAACAGCATCAACACTCCTCCCTTCCTTCACACCCAAAGCTTCCTGTGGCTTCTCCGCATTGGCTTCCACTTTGGAGAGCGGCTCTCCAGCTGCGCTCATGGCAGCCATCTTACTGCGTACAATGTTCAAATGACGGCGGACGTACTCCTCGTTTGGCGCCAGGGCCAGTGTTTCTTCCAGGCATCTCTCGGCCTGCGGCAAGTCCCGCTCCTCGAAGTAGACAACGCACAGGTTGTGTTTTCCTTGGACGTTGGTGGGGTCCATTTGCAGAATCCGTTCAAAGCAAGCTTTAGCGCCCTTCGTGTCCTTCTTGTGGTTCATGAGGATGTCGCCTTTCAGAATCAGGCCCTTTATGTGCTCGGGATGATGTCGTAGGAGGTCGTCTAACACGGGTAATGCGTCCACCTCCCGTTTAGACTGAGAGTAAAGTAGAGCCAGGTTAAACAGAGCGCTGCGGAACCCAGCCTGCAGGCCAATGGCCTTTCGCATCCAGTGCTCAGCTGCAACGTTTTCATTCGCATCCATGGCCAGCATGCCGAGGTTAAAGTAGCCATTGGCGTCATTGGGCTCCTCTTCCACATAGGTGAGGAAACGACGGTTGGCTTCAGGCCATAACTTTGGCTCTCCTGTAAGGAAGTAGACATCATTTAAACTCAATGTCTAAAATACAAAGTCCGGTAAACACAGTTTCTTTCAGGAAAAATGTGCGTGAGTTTACATGCGTGTGTTTGAAATAAACTGCTTGTATGAGTATTTATTACTCGTGTGCACTTTTGGTAGAATTCTCAGTTCATCATTTTCTTTCTCCTAGATGTTCTGATCGGAGGCTCTGTGGAAGATTGACGAGAACTTAGAGTTGCTGGAAATCAGTTCACTTACTTAGTATCTGTTTGTCTTCAACCACACCCTTATGTCGCTTTAACACAACGCATTTCAGGACAGTCGAGCTCTATTAAATAGCTACGTTAATTGTCAGCATGTGGCTTTCTGGTAGTTCTGTGGTACTACCAACAGATGGCGCCACAGCTGCTATGTCTGCTCATTGCACCCAGTGCAGGAATTCTATTTAGGCTCAAAAAGGACAATATAAACACTATCAGGAGAGATGCTTGGAGTATAGAACCTTATCGTGATTAAACGGTTTTTGGTCTTTTCTATACAGGCCAATAACATAAGAATGCACCTTTAAAAAGTGGAGACTGCTCTAACTTTACTCTTATTTTGTAGTTTTAGCCACTTTTCTCACTTCAAAAGAACATATGCCTCATCTTTATAAGAAGATATACCTTTTTAGCTCTTGAGAGCCTGTAAATTGGGGTAAACAGCCAGATTAAGTTTGACACTTGATTTAGACAATCTTAAGACTTTGTTAGATCATAGTTCTGCAATAAACATATAAAATTAAAACCCCATTAAAGATTACTGTGTTGTTGTTGTGGAAAGGTTGATCCTAGGAGATCCCAGCCCACATGTGCTTTTAGGTATTGCAGTTCAGATTGCATAACCAAAGGGGATTGGCCTACAACTTGCAACTTTCACCTGTGTTATCCGTAGCATGTCTAATATGCATGTAGGGGATTTTCTCTATACCTGGCTGAGAAACTAATCCTCATTCCGATCTTTCTAATTTTCCAAGTCACTGAATGCTTTGCTGGCAAACTGTCTGTGATTCATCTTAAACGTTTTATTTTTGGCATCAGATTCTGCTAACCTGTAAATTTTCCCCAGGAGACGCTGTTATGTGAAAAACACCTGCAGATTGTGCAGGTGTTTAGGAATACCTCCGGAATTAGATCATGGATTTTTACATCCCCATTACAAATTGGATAATGTCCAAGAGACGTTAAGAACAAGTCTGGATTATGGAAGAATAGCATGATCTGAGAGGAACTTTCACTTTACATTCGCTGGGATACAGAGTAGTGTTTGGGAGGTTGAGAGGGCCTAATCTTTAGAGTTATAACAACATATAACTGCAATGGTTTATTAAACAAGTCTAGACTTCTCAACTTTACACAAGGTGGCTATAGAAAGAGTCTCCAAGAAGTGGTATTTTTTAATTAATACAGATTTTTTTTCTTTTTAGAATTGAGGTCTCAGCTTTGGAAAGGCCATTTTATTTGAAAATATAGGATATGATAAATAATTAGTGTGCTTCAACTAAAGTGGCAGTTTATCAAACTTAGTCTGCTGACCTAAGTAAGGTGCATAGAGAAACTTTCTAACCAAACTATGTTTTAGAGATGCAAGTTATCAATTAATTAATTAAATTTGATTAGATATCATCGAATGACAAATGATTAACTGATGAATGGCAACTTTTCTTGAAATGTAGTTTTCTCTTGTATCAAGATGATCTATCCATAGCATGAAGTGATGAAAAAACAGAACATTTTATTTTAACCTTCATTGTTCCAGCTATAATAATACTGAGTGAAAAAAAATGTTTTCTTTACATAATATCAACATTCTCTCTATAAAAAACAGGAACCTTTAAGGTTGTTGATAAAAAAAAAATGAATAAAATATGTGAAACATAATTTCCAATGAACAGAGCCATTAAATGATCATTAACAGACAGGGTATGTCGCTCTGAAATACTGTTACTTCATTCTAGTAAAGTAGATACTGACTGTGATATAGCTCCCCCGTTTTTAGTGTAATCCAAAAAATCAGGTTCGAGAGACTCTGTGCTGCTGCTTTTGCTTTTAAACAAGCTGTTCTGGTTGCTTTCAGAGGAATTTTAAAACCCAACTCCACAAAGTTTATTAAAACACAAAAAGCTTTCCCAATCTACCATACTTTCAAACGTCACTCATTTTTTAAACAAAACCCTCCACTGTTTTTATTATCACATCCTCGCCTTTTGAGCACTGCAGAACAGTTGATGCTGCGTATATTGTGCACTATTCCAATTGATAAGATCAATCAACTTTATATTAATGAATAAACTATTAACTTCCATCGCTAGTTTGCATGAAATGAAGAATGCTAAACGGTTGATGCTTTTACTACAGCCTCTCTGACATCACTGTAGACTTTTAACCGAGGAAGAAATGCCTGCCTGGCTTCAAACATGCCAACTGGAGAATAGATTGTATGGTTAGAGATGATAAAGAATGATAAGATCGAAGCATCTTTGACAGTATTGGGGGGGAAGCTGTCCAACTAATGGATGTAGATATGGCAGCATCATGCTAGGGGGACTGGTTGGCTGGTTAACAGCCTAACAATTCAAATTTAGACACAGTTTGTTGTTCTAACAGGAAACTCAGCAAAACGAGACATTTGGAATTAACTTTGCATTGGATAAAGCAGTAATATTAGGAAAAAAGGTTTGTAGAGCAGGTCTGCGACTGCAAACCAACTGATCTGAATCTAAAAAGTTTTGAAGAAGGATGTTTATATAGACAGATATATGTCAGATTACAAAAAAAATACAAAAATCTAGTCTCAGCTAAACATGAAAGCTTCCTCATTTACAGATACGGTAAATAATAATGTAATAAATATGTGTATAAACATTTATCTATGAGTCTACATCTAGAATCAAACTGATGGCTCATATATGACCATCTAAGCTTTGTGCAGAAAGAATATTTGACTACACCCTGTTAGACTTCAAGTACTTAATCGTTTGTTACAAAAATAAAACCACATTCAATAGCCGGTAAGTCTAATATAAGCATTATCTTTCAGCTTAACTTTTACTTCGTATTGATCTCTTATGCACACCAACAGGTTTCTGATATTTGCAAAAGGGAGCAAAGGCTGCCTAACCCTCCAGTCAGACCTGCTGTAGATAAACTGACTGATCATGAAACGTTTTCTTTGTCACAGAGTCAAAAAAGGAGCTGACAGAAACTTGGCCCTGATCGCTTCAGCATGGGGACAGTTCTTAAGAACCTGGTTACACCCTAAAGGTAATAACAGGTTACTTCCTTCCTTCATAGCAGTTTTAATGTTGATTCTATATAGTCAACCGACAAGTGGATACCTGTTCTTCATCTCCTCAGACACTCTGTTATAGTCAATTTGCAGGGTTCACATGTGTGAAGTGGTCCGTTTTTTTTCTTCTAATGATTCATAGATCATCCACAAAAGACTTCATAAGAAAAACGGTAACTTTTCACTTTCTTTTAACTCACCAGACTCCTGCATGAGGAGAGCTGAATTAAAGAGCGCCAGTTTGTGGCGTGGGTTGAGCTCCAAGGCGTGGTTAAAGTTCTTCAGGGCTTCGGATGGATCTTTCATCTCGATGTTGACTATGGCCAGGTTGTACCAAAGGTCAGCGTTGGTACCATCCAGCTCCAAGGCTCGGAGATAGGCGTCACGGGCTTCTGTAAGCTTGTTCATCTTCAGCAGCAGCTCCCCTCTATCAAATAAACAACCAAGCTTTGATGATTGGCAACAAACAGTCGATACGGGCCAACGTCTGCAAAGACGATTCAGGTGATTACGTGGTTATTCTGCCTTGAAATTTCATCCATCTTTCTACTTTTGTCCCATTAGAACCAAGATGAGAACAGCCTTGCAAGGAGCAGAATGGACCTGAGCCAAGACATTTAAATGTATTTTACTGGTATTTTATTTGATAAAACAACACAAACAAAGACAAAGTTGTAAAATATAAGGAGACAAAATATTTTTATGAGGTTCATCCCCCGGAAACAATTAAGTTCATTGCTTTAATAACTTCAAAAGTGACACCTAAAGAAATTTAGTTTAATTCTAAGGTCTCAGTGTTGCTGCAAACCCTTTGCAAACTAACAAGCATCATTCATGACGTCCAAGGGGGAAAAAAAAAAACACACCAACTTTAAAGTTAGTTGGGTTAGGCTTTGAAAGTTTCAAACAACCATCCTGAAAAATCAAATAAAAAAAAACGCGACTCTGAACACATCATCGGCACGGTGAAAAGGTGAGGCCTCGTGCTGCGGCAGAATGACCTGGAACCCTCCACTCCTCATTTGAAGATGATTGTCATCAAATAAGGGTTAAAATAAATAAAAAAATCTTTGATAAAATCTTTTTTTTTTTTTAAATCTTAGACTTCACTCTCGCATCAAAGGTAATCTGTAAAAGTTCAACTCCTCCTGGCCAGTGAGTGGCGCCCATGCACTCTCCTTCCCTGCTGTTCGCCAGCCAAGTGCCGGGTGCTAATGGCGACAAACCAAACATTTAAAGGTACATAGACACATTAATTTGGAGATTTGGTTTCATCTTAATTACTGCTATAAACTGGTTATTCTTACATTAGGTAGTAAAATATTATTCAATAGTTTCAATTATTTTATAGTTAATATTTAGTTTGAAACATTTTTACAGTGTTTTTAATCACTTTCTGTTTTGTCAATGTTGATATTCTGTCCAAATTAAGAGATGAGGTCATTTAGTGACTTTTTTTGGGTTGATTTCTTGTTATAAATTGTTTTTGTTGCTGCTTGTACATGTGCTGCTTTCAAAACACGAGTCGTACTATGACTTAGTTACAACCCACAGCTAAATCCAGAGGAGATTCTGCAGCAATGTTGGAAAAATGTTCTCTACTCAATTCTGAACTAAAGCAAATCTGTGTGGGTTTACAAAAAAAAAAAAAAAAAAAAAACACACAAAAATCCTGATTAAACTGAAGACTGTAGTTTTAAGAAGTGCGAATACTTTAATTGGCATTTGTGTTTCCTTTAATGAAACTGGGAATAAGCTCAGCACATCTTACCTGCTGATGTAGGCCTGTTTGAAGTCCGGTCTCATGCTGATTGCTTGTCTGTAGAGCTGATCAGCTTCCTCCAGTCGAGAGTCGTTGGCCCGGATCAGATTGGCCAGGTTTATGTAAACATTAAGGTGATTGGGGGCCACGCGTGTCGCATACTTTTTACCCGGAATAACCTATTTAGTGTAAAGGAGCAAATATTGTGACATTAAAATAGCAAAAATACAAATAATCTCAGCAACATAAACAACATTTATTGTTTTATGGGAAAAGAACAGTGATTTTGGATTTAAGTCATCCGTTTTAACTGCTGCTGCTTGGAATCCTGATTGCTTACTGATAGTGTTGGTATTTACTGTGAACTGCATTTTTAAGATAGAGGTAACTGTGACATTAGAAAACAACGTAATTATGCGGGTGTAGCAAGCCACAGGTCGCAAACAAAAAGGGAGTTTCCTAGGAAATCTAAAAGGGCTTTTATGCATCATCTTGTCTTCATGCCAAATAGGTGGAGTCCGTTTCTCATGTGTGTATAGTGGCATCCTGCGGTTTACTCTCTTTTGAATGGGGGCAAAGACCAATCCAAGACAGAAATCCTGACACAGGATGGTAAACAATAAAAACTGATTCTGAAGAAATCAACTTAGTGGAGTAGCTTTTAAGGAATAAGGCGTAAGTGCAATGAGGACATACCTGGGGCATGAGGGATTTGGCAACCAGATAAGCCTCCTCGGCCTCTTTGGATTTATTCAAGTTCTTGTACGTTCTTCCAACGTTCATATGAGCACCAATATCATCTGCAGTAAGAACAAAATGTGCATATTTGACAAATTTACTATCTAAGCACTCATGTGGGATCAATTTCTGAGGGAAAAGCAAATTTATTAGCAGACTTAAGGGAGCACATTAAATCCTGCATAGAACTAAAAGCCAAAATTTGGACAGTAGGAATTCATGTGTTATAATTAAAGCAGGAAATCCTCTGTGGGTGAGTGTGTTTTCATTGTTAATCTTGGGGAAACACTTGTGGGTGGTGCACCGACAAAATGGATGATGCCCCAGCTGATGACACAATTCCTGAAAACTGAGTAATGAGAATAATCCCCATTTGTAGATGTAACATTTACATCTGCATATTTTATGCAATAAAGTCAAACAAGGCTACATAGAGGTTAAACCTCTGGGACGATGGGCTGGATCTGCAACATGTGAGGAGAGAAGATGAAGAGCCACTATTAACAGATTTAATGCACCAACAGACACGTCTTTCACCCCCATCAGTAAAGTGGACTCATTCGCTTTTCTTATCCAAGGACACAACACCCTCTTCTATGTTAATTTTCAGGGTTTTATTCAAGCTTTAAATTTAAAGTGTCCTCAATTTTTTCGAACTCCCTTATATCTTAAATAACAAACTTGCTTTTGTGTTCCTGTAACTTCTAATCCCGAACATTTTTTTTCATTAATCTTTTCTTTAACAGGAAATAGGCTTTTTAGGTAAAACAAAACAGTTTAAACCCTTCTTATATATAAATATTTTATGTTTTTATGCTGACAGCTCAGCAGAAGCAGAGATCACGGCTTGCATGTAGTAAATGTGATGCTCCTGACGTTTGAGATGCAACAAGACTCACTGCTTCCTACACTCAGATGGTGCAGCTGGACCTCCTCAATGCCGTATCCTAAAGACTTTGCATGTAAACCAGACACCCTGACGCTCAAAATGCGTTTGGTGTGAACACACCAAAACAGGATAAGTAATATGATTATTACAATAGCATCAAATCAAAGAATTTGGCCCAAAACCTTTATTCATTTAATTAGTTATTCAAACTTGAAAATGAACTGCTGACAAAAAAAATCTTGACATTTGTCTAATCAGATTTTATTACCAATTCAAAAACATCGTTATTTAGTCTGTCTATATGGAAGCAGCTTTCCTTTGCAGCAATCGCTCATAAAGAGCATGCTTGTAGCAACAATAAAGAGGAAAAACTCCACTGTCACAGTAAGAAACCTCCAGCAGAACCAGGCTCAGTGTGAGCGGCCTTCGTTAAGTCGACTGGGAGTTTGAGAAAACATACAGCCAGTCACAGAAAGCTGGAACAAGGAGACAAACAGAACTGAAAAAAAGAAAACAGACTCACCTCATTTACAATCACTAATATAGTCCTTAATATATACCTACATTTCACACCAAAGAAATGCTTCTTTTCACAACTGCTCTATTGCTTTGTTTGCATTTTGCACGTGTGTATTGATGCGTGGCAGTAATTAAGATCTTCTTTTCATATAGAATGTAATAATAATTGGAGCGTAAATATATTGATCCGAATGACTTTCTGTTCCACACAAGTCATTGGTATATAAAGATTCAGATTTTTGTTTTTCCACACACATTTTCTTAAAACTCTTGTAAATAACTGGACCGAATTCTTTTCAATTCAATTCTTTTCAAAATAAAAGATTAGCAAAACAGGTGATTCATTATCATCAACTTTTTCTTCTTATAATTAAAAAACATACATTTGGGATTTAAATATCTAAACCCTGTAAAAGCTTAGAGATAAACAGGTGACATCATATTTTAATTGTTTTTGAGTTGATATTAATGCAAATGTCTGTGTTAATTGAGCAGATATAGCATCATAACAATCGGTGACTTGTGAATTAAATGGGAATTGTATAGTTTTGACATCCAAACATACTTTTATAAAAGAAAATTGTGATAAAGCCGGTGATTTACACCTCTACAAATAAATAGTCCTTATAGCACAAAGGAGTTCATTAAAGTTCTAGACATTTTCCCTAAAAACACTTCCAGTAAACCAGGACAGATTCTTAGCAAACATGTACCATCAATTAATCAAAGAAGTGTCTAAATGATTTAAGGATGTCTCTCACCTGGCTGGACCCGAGTGGCCTGGAGAAAATACCGGAGAGCCATTGCGTAATTGTTCTGGTTTTCTAAAGCGTGGCCAACGTTATTCCATAACTTGGCATTGTTCTTGTTGACCTGAAATGACACACAGTTCATCAAACAAACAAACAAAAAAAAAAAGTCTGAGGAAGAATGACTGATAAAAGCCGTGTTACCTATTAGACTTTTTAATTGAGGCTTTCATCACGGGATAATTAAAACTTTTTTGAACAATGGAAAGCCGCCAACATGCTTAGTGGAAGCTCTTACCTTCAGGGCAGACGTAAAAAGGGTATATTCTGACTCCCAGTCCCAGTTCCTGTTGAAAGTTTTCACTGCGTGTGTGGTTAGCAACACGCCAATCATCAACCAGGAAATCTTCTTTAATTGTCTGCAAGTGACAGTTTTAGAGAGACTTTGAAGTTTCCTTTTTTGTCAAACGATAAGACAAATGAAGTGAAGTAATGTTTAGGGCTGCATCTCTTGATGATTTCAGTAATCGGCTTATCTACTGAATATTTTTTTGATTAATCGAAATCTTTTTTTGTGTCTATAACAAAAATAACCTTCGTGTTGTAGGTAAGTTATTCTTTCAGCAAATGGACTAATTAAGTTTTTGTGCCACTACTCTCGGTAATAATTTGATTCAATTACCAAATTAGATGAAGATTATTTCAATAATTCATTCATTATGATTAATCAGATTAATCGTTTTAGCCCTTGAGATGTTTCATATGTTTATGGAATAAACACTGTTTAAAAGACTTATGAAGGCTTGGAAACAAACAAATTTCTAACTTCTTTTTTTAGGATGTAGGGAAAACGTAGAGAGGAGGACGCTCTGATCTGATGAGACCAAGATAGACGTCAGAACTAGAACAATTGCTTTTGGCGCTTCATACCGAGACGCTTGAACTTGAAACCTAAAACTGGGCAGCACTATTTTAGCTGCATGAAAAACAGCTGGATGATCACTTTAAGCCTCACAGATCAATGTGCACTGCTTCTTACTGGCCTCATTATGTGAAACAAAAACGCCCTTCATCTGACATTATATACAGCTCCACCACTCTGGCAAATCAATACATTTCAGACAGAGACTACTTCATGATAATGTCTTTAACCCCCTTTTTCAGTATGGAGCTCTAATAGTGGAACAGGATCTACAGTCTTACAAAACTATTCACACTCCTGTTGATTTTTAAATGACACTATGTCTTTTTATAGCAACCTTAATGACATTTTATAAGGATCTTAAGAGAGACCAATAAAAATTGGTGCCTTTTGCTGTTGATCAGGTGTCAGAGGCTAATGTGGCTAAATAAATCCAGTTATAGTAGAGCCAGGCTTTAGTTCATAATTAGAGCAAAAAACAAATAACAACCTACCACTGATCACTAAAGAAATTATTATGCAAAATAAACACGTAGATGGAAACTGAACAAAGCATTCCTACAGAGCAGAGCAAAAAATCCTTGTTATCTATGTGCCAGATCCATGTTGGTTTTAGAAAAACATTTCTCACAGAATGTTCCTTTATTAGTTCCTCGCTAGTTTGACGGGCCAATAAAAACACACACTGACAGCCTAAAGATAATCAACTATAATCAAAGAAAGACAGGACTGAATTAAAGGTACAGTCTCCCATAAAGAACATTAATCCCAGCGTCATTTTATCTAACAGGAAGATGAAATTTC
>JAUZNJ010102550.1:0-21024 GCA_034780135.1 Jordanella pulchra | reverse complement strand
TTAGTTTTCAACCAATGTTTCAAGAAGGTTTAAAAACCTATATAATCTCACAACTAGTGACATTGGCTGACAGTGTGCTCCATGACAGTGTTCCTCAGATGGATGCAACCGTTATCTTTACAGTTTCCTCTGGTTAAAGCTATGTTGTTTATTCTATTAACATATTTTCTGTGGAAGATCTGAGAAACTGCAAGGTGTGAAAGGGTGTAACAGGTCAGAAGGTGTGCAGAGGCAAGATCTATAAAGATTAAGAGAAAAGATAAATTTATATACATTCTAAAACCAATTGGCACCCAAAGCACTTCAAAACAACTTTTAAGTTGCCAAATTGATTTGGACCAATTCAAAGATATACTGTCGCTAGTTGTACCATTTCCAAATGGGACAGTGGAATCGTTAATAGTAGCATAGAGGCATTTTAGTAGTCTTTGTTTTGTCTTCTGCAGCAGGTGTGTGAGTGCTGTGGATGCAGAGAGAGGAACATAGAGTTTTTAACCCATGAAAGAGGTTACTTTTAAAAGCTGAGAACCAAAATAGATTTTTTGGTTCTCAATTTTTTATGCTGGTTTCAGGTTAGTGTTAATTTTAGGAGTAAGGATATGTACTGAATAGATAGAGGTACTTTATTTGTCATTATACATACAGGGTACATACAATGAAATCCGGAGATCAGATTTTAGGGTTAGCCTGAGCCACAGCGACGCCACTACTGGCTGACCAGCATGTTTTTCTGGTAGGCATGACAGGCTACACATGGGGAGAACATGCAAATTCCACACACAAAGGTTCCTGCCAAGACCAGGGCTCAAACCAAGGACCTTCTTGCTGTGAGGCGACAGTGATAACCACTGTTCCACCATGTCGCCCAGGGCTGCAAAGTAATCCGTTTGCAGTGCTAGTGCTGTGCAACAAGGACCTGGGTTGGATCCCTGGCTTAGAGTCTTTCTGCATGTTCTTTCCAGTTACTCCTGCTTTCTTAGAAAAGCATGAATAATAGGCTAATAGGCTAATTGGTGGCTTTAACTTTCGCTTTGGGGTGCATGGTTGTATCTTACTGTATTGCCCTTTAATGGAGTGGTGACCTGTCCAGAGTGTACCCTGCCTTTCAAGCATAAACAGATGGGTATAAGCACCAGACCCTTGTGATGCTGACAGACAAGTGAAAAAAGTGGTAGAAGCTTGATATAACAAATTTAGGCTAGAGTTAGGCAATAGAAAATACATGGGTTTCAATGTAAAGATGTGTGATCATGCGTGCACAGCCACATGGTGGTGCTGTTTTACTATTCATTAAACTTTCTGGTTTCACCATCATTCTGAAACTCCTAACTTCCTGAAAAATCACACAAACAAAAGGCTTTTAAGACGTGAAGAATTATTGATGAGATTGTACATCTACTATTATTCAGGGTTAGGTTTTTTTCCTTTGTCATTTCATTTATGAAGTGGTTGAAGTACACTGCTGAAAACTCATACACTCTTCTGAGTTACTATCTAAATCCTCATTGATTACTTCAATCAAAACATATATGAATTAGTATGAATTGATATAAACCTCTGTACTAGAGGTTGCATTTTTTGTGCTTGTTTTGTAAAAAACAAGTAAAACACCACATAAAAGGAATCCAAATTCGTTTAAGTAGACATGCATCTGCGTTGGTGCTTTTGTTCCAATAGTGATATATATTTCAAGAATAAATAATAATTAAAAACATATTTTTCCAATTTTCTTTAGAGAATTTAAAGAACTGAATGCTAATACTGACATACAGTAAAGCATTGCAACACATTTGCTCTGATCAAAAATATTTTTCGAAATGTACATATCATTCACTTCTTTTAACAATAACAAACAGTGATATAAAATAAATATTATTATTTAATATTATTATTATTAACAATGATAAACAGTGGTGCAAAGGCTATTCATTGTAAAACTACAAACTAAATATTACAGTGTTCACTGTCCCCTAAAAATATATCAAATAAAAACATTTTCACATCAAGTAGTAGAAGATTTACATTTGCATCCTCTGCCTCCTTCATTTCAAAGTCTGTTCCTAAAAAATAACATTTTAATGTCTACAAAGTCATGCATCATTGAAATAAAAGGATGAACACCCTCACAGAAATGGAGGCATGGGGGTTAAGACATGAAGCAAAAAGAGGATTCAGCCAAAGGTTCCACCATCAGGGGTGTCAGCAAAATTATTGTAGCAAAACTGCAGGCAGAATTGCTTTTGCTGGCTGCTACATTAGCTTTCCCTTTTAGTGGCTGTTCAGTAATACACATTTTCCAAAGACTTCTACTTACTTTATTCTGAAAAAGTACAAAGCATGGAGCAAAAAATACAAAATCTATGACAATAGTGAATATAACCTTTCAAGCCTTAGTATTAGATATGTAATACTATATAATTTAGCACATATTTAATGTAACAATGACAATCTAAAATGGGAATAGCAAAAACCACAATGCTGTTCACCACAGTCTAACTGTCTGCTCAGTAGAGTGCCTTAGCATTATTGTCCTGGGGGAAAGAAACTTAATACATAACCTACTATACAAGATAAATAGTTATTCTATATAATATAATTTAATATAATGGATTATATAATAGTATTCCTATCTTTGGGGAAACAGTATGGGGATGGACAGTTTCCGTTCCAACCATTACAATACACTAGTGCACAAAACCATGTCTACAAAAACATGGATTAGTGACTTTACTCCACTCCTCAATACTGAAGATCATTTTTAGGATGAATTAGAATAGTAACAGCAAGTCTGTTTTTTTCATTTAACAATATTGTTTGAATCCACGAAGGAGCCTCTTGACACAAAAAAGAAAACATAACATTTGAATAAGGATGCTCCTAGAAAGCCGTCCTAGAAGATCTGAAGCTGTTATAAATACAATGGGTTGGTGGACATCATATTAAAACCACTGCAAGACTAATAGAAACCAAGAACAGTTTATAATGTGCATAAGGGGAAAAAAACAGTTGGTTTTGGGAACACGTTGCATGGTGTTTAGGGTGTAGGCAGTCTGATTTCCTGCTTCTGTTTTCCTTATAAAAAGGTACAAAGTCTGGATGGGAATTTGGGGTGTGAGATTTTGCTCTCATGTTATTCAGGTTGTTCTAAACTTGATGATGTGTGTACGTATGCTGTAAAAATGCAGCTTCAGTCTTTTTCTTTCTTTATTTATTGCTAATTAAATTCAGTCTGAAACAACCATCAAGTCTTTATTCAAAGAAATCAGACTGTCTCCACAGCTGACAGAGAACTGTAAGATATTAGGACAGGTTTCAGGTTTTCCACCTCTTCTACTGCCCCCAGACACAGCTGAGTGGTTCTAAGTTCAAGTGTCTATTCATTATCCAGAAGGAATCAAATAAATTAACTCCAATCCTATTTTTCTAAGCCACAACATAAAATACAAAAACATATCTATTAAAGAAGCCCCCCACTCATTCAGTAGTGATGGTCAATTTTCCTTTTCATGGGAGTCATTGATCACATTGCGAGAATCAATATTCTCTATCATCTCCCACAAGTAAATAAGAAGATATAAGGAGGAACTCAGCTGCAGATAAACTACTTTTCTGGCTGGAATTGACTCCAAGATCAATAGATGCGGATGGTGCAAAAACAGTATGCAAGACTGTGTTGTGATAAAAATAACAATGTAGCTATAAAGCTTAATTAAACTGTCGAAAATGTTAGGTGTATTTTTTAGTACTTCTCTTGATAAGCTAGGGGACATGTTCGGATTAATCCTTCTGACCCACATGCAGATTCAACAAATCCAACTTAGAAAAAAAGGTTTTATATCTTTCAAAGAACAAGCAACAATGGATTGGTCTCCTCGAAGTTTCTGGCAAAGATTCGTGTCACGCAATCGGAGGCGCCTGGGAAGAGAGTTTGGTTATTGGTGGCTGTTAATGAGTTGATCTGATGCAAAGAAGCAGCTTACTTAGAATGCTTATGATGGGCTCCAGCTTTGGCTGCCCAGGTTCTCCACCAAGATCTTCGCTGGAGGAGATGGATTACTCACACTCACTCTCACACGCACACAGGAACCCTGACACTAGGAGGCAGTATGTACTTGCAATTTTAGAGCAATGTAGGTTAACTAAGATTACTTTGTGTTTTGGGTTGATTTAATACGTAATTTATTAGGTTTTTCATACATACAGGTTTTTCAACATTAAATCATGTTTTTTTTTTCCCCTTTGGAAGTACTCTTTGTTCAGCAATATCTGACCAAAAACCTGCATAAGGGTTCCATGGTAACCAAACTGCACTGGTTGATCAATGGTGATAGTCTGACCACTTTTTACTTTGTGTATAATATCAGAATATCACCGCGGCAAGTGGGGAAATACAAAGATATGAATGGAGACTCACTGTCACCTACAAGAAGGAAGCTAGCAGACAGCGGTGGTCCAGTAAATTCATCCAGCCTGATTCAGAGATATTGCAAACTCTGGTTTAAGACAAAAACAAACATTTAAGCAGTCTTTTACTTGTAAATATCCTATGATGTATGAAAGCAAGCAACTTCACCTTCGTAAACCACACATCTTGGCCACCTGAGACATGCTCAATGAACAGCATGAAGAACAGCTTTCGTGTGTAGGAAACTATGCATAAAGAAAAATAATCTGAATAAAAGAAGGAGGAGAATGTGAACATGGTCACAGCTGGGAAAACAGGCCAACTGGGATTAAAGTTTTAAACACAAATCAGAAGGCATGTAATCCATTACTCATTTATTAGCAGTTAGCAATTTAAGCTTCGAGAATGTTTGATGTTTTTTTGATGTATCTAGTTAAGAATAAATAGATGAAAAATACACACTCAAGCACCTATCATGTGAATTATTACATACAAAATGAATACTTTAGATTACAAGTTATTGTTGGCTGATTATTATATGTAGTTCAAAGTAGTTGTCACACTGGGATGAAGTAAATTAAGAGTAATCAACTTACAGATTTAGAGCCCAAACCAAAGACTCAAAACTGCAGTGTGTAGCAACCATAAGTCATACTTGCCAAATAATTCTAGTGGGATGGGTAAGGGTGGCCAAGCCCCCACCAGGTGATTTGTTGCTCCCATGTGGACTAATTCACCGCAAGCAGTTCTTCTGTAAAACAGAGGGTGGGAGGAGTGAACTCAAAAATGGAAAATAACCAATTTGACAAATTAACTGTTCCTATATCACCAATAAACTAACAGCAAAAGACTTTAATGAAATACTCGTATCAAGTGATCTAAGAGTCTTATGTAATTAGAAATAAGGAACCATTGTTCAGTTCATTTAATGTGTATATTATGCAAAGCCATAAATGATTCATTTAGATGGATTAGATGTATTCATATGTGTATGTATTTATTAGCAAGAGCTATATGAAAATCTTGTCTCCAGTGAAAGAACACATTAAGGATGCTGAGCTCTGTCATTTTTCCTAGGGGATTAATGTAGATTTTCCCTAAAGTCATTCTGGTGTCTAACAGTTTTTTGACCACCCCTCAATGCATGATGTTGTCTGATGGTGATATTTTCTGGCTTCTCCAATGTTGCCCAGGCTCCAGGCACCCTGCTTTCCATACAACCTCACTCAATCACCACCCTGCCTCCTTAGCAGTCCTCTCCACAACGAAGTATTATAAATAAAATATTACACCAATCTCCCTCAAAAACAGTAAAAGAAAAAAAAATATCTGCTGCACATGAAGCCAGAACCAAGCATTGTTTATTTACAGCAGGAGATTCTGCTTTAAATGTGCAAGATTTAATTAAGTTTAAAATAAAAAGATACCTCATTTTATACAATATGCAGATGTTCATCTCAAACTGCATTTTTGGACCACCATTCTGCATGATTGATTTCAACCTCTATCCATCTTTTGTGAGTAAATATGAAATAAAAAAAAACAACTTATCAAAAAGTGATCTATTTTATTGCAGATATGGGCCACAAAAAGCTTTGACAGCAGTTTTCCATAGGGAATAGTTTATGTTTGCTGTCACATTTTTGAATTACATTCTCTCTGTAGAAACATGGTGAAGTCTTTCACTTTTTCTTATTGCTGAATTATTCATAAAGTCAAATACTCTGTTTATCATTTGTCATAGTATAAAAAGGTGGATTACTGCAAGTTGACAAGAAACTAAAAACAGTTCTGGTTGACTGGTGTGACAGTTTGACAGACGCAGTGCATGTAGGGATGGTTGAGGACCAAGATCCATGAAGGGCAGATAAAAGTTGGAGGTGTGTCACTGAATGTAGCACGCAACAGGAACAAACCTTATAATGAAAGCATTTCTATCACCATCGGCCCCTGACTAATGATGCAATGCTTGTTTCACTTCCAGCACCTGCAGGTGTACCTTGTGTAACAACAGATCAGATTTCCTTTTCTTTTTAAATAAGTGTTATTTCAAGAAAGGCACTCCAGGAACCAATTGCTCATGGTCTGATGACTGAGCTTATCAGTATAGTGGGCACAGCTTTCAGGATTCTAGTGATAAAGACGAGGACAACATCCAAGCTAATGGGCTGCTTCTTATTTCAATAAAGAAAACTTAATATTCTAATGTCTGAACATACCTTGGTTTTTGTTCAGCCAATATCTTCTTTTCCTTCAAAGGTTTAAAATTCACAAAATGATTCAGGAATATTGAAAGATGTTTTTATGTCACATTCCTCTAATGATGAAAACATATTTCTCTGAAAATGTAAAGACTGAAAGAATCTGGATGGTAAAAAGAACAGAGAGGGAAATATAAACCAAGAACAAGAATAAATCTGAACCAACTGAAAGGGAGAAAACAGCTCAGAAGTATAAAAAGCAGGAAAGCAGTAAGTAAATAGAAGACTTCAATTCAGTTAAAGATAGTTCCCATTTCATTTTGAAACCTAAAATCTACAAAAACACAACATGTAACTCAGATCAAAACATAACATACTAACGAGTCACTAACATAAAAAAAAAACCTAAAACTAAGAATTTAAATGAACATGAAATGTCAATAGTGACAAAATAACAACAAAAAACCTCAAACATCAAAGTCTCAAGGACCATGAAACAACCTAAGCCAAGAAAGGATATCGTAGATCAAAAGAATATGCAACCCTCCTTACATGGCAACTGAAACATAAAACCACCATTCAGAGGGACTTTTCTCATAAATGATGCCACATGATAGGTGCCTTCACACTACAAGCTAATCCTGCAACACTGATGTTTAAGAGTAACGAAAGAGTCAGTAAAATGCATGTAAATACAACAAGGCTTACTGCTGTTCACCACTGTTTGTTACTTGATCGGTTTGATAGCTCCTCACCACTCCAGTACATGAACATGGCACAAAAGCTGCATTTTTACATACAATCTCAATATGGCTATAACTTCTTATTCTTGACCATTTTTTGATGCGACTTTGAATGTCCACTTGCTGCTCAACATATCCCACCTAATGATAGTTGCCATAAGAAACACAATTACTAATTTTTGTTCCAATGTCGATAAAAAATAGGTCAACATAGTTTAAGGTAATATTGTACCTCCTACAGTCAACCACTTTTGTTTTTAAAAATAGCTCTATTTAGTTACAATCTGCTTATTATTATAATAAGAATGCATTTAACTTCTGCTGTTATATAGCTAACCCCCCCCCGACAGAAAAATGTGGTCTATCTGCAAACATATTTTGTTCTTTATTTCAAAACCAAGTCTTAGAATAAAAAAGATGTTGTAGGTCTATTTGTCTTTTTACCCTGCATGAATCTCTAATCAATGTTTTCTTTTCTTTGTGGGTTTTGGTGTGTAGCAGCGTCACAGCGCCACCCATAGGCAAGATAAACATACTACAATGTTTAAGTGAAAGCATGTTTTATTCCAAAGCATTTATAGAAATAAGTTTTTTCTGCACTGATTGGAAATGAATCACTGCTTTGCGGGTAGGTTTTATTCCAAAAATAATCAGTTTTACAGTGAAGTCTATTTAAAGGTTGATATTTTCAACAGGGAAAAAAGTACAAGGTGCTTACTACACACAGTCAGAAATGCTTCTGCACCAAATTAGACACAAAGGACTTAAAGTAAAGGTCAGTTGTGAAATGAGCAGTTTGCAGTTAGCCTCTGATCAAAAGTGTAATGGCTTTCAATAAATAATCTTGAACATGATGAATTATTTTTGTAAATCCTCCCTCAGTAGGAACATTTTACAGAGGTCAAATAAAGACAGAGTCAGTCATGAGGTTTTGAGGTACTAGTGTTAGAAGCTTCTTTTGCTCCATTTTTTTTTTTGGATGAATGTTTTTGAGTGTGGTTCACTGAAATACATTTTTAAAGACAGGACTCTTAACTCGTTTGGCTGATCAATTGTCCCTCCTTCTTCTGAAGTTTATTTCCCCAGTGCTGAACAGACATATTGACAAGAGAAAATGAGGAAGAGGTATACAAAGTAGGCAAAACAAAGGATTATTATACCTGCTTTCCAGACGCAAAATCTAAGATTTGATATACTATACTATGGTACAGATCTCCTTATGCAGGCTTTTAAAGTAATTAGCCAATCATCACTCGCTTATTCTTGATCTGTAATGTATTTTGATGTATTATGGCTTATATTGTTTTACAATGCCTCCTAGGCCTCAAGCTCATTTCTAAAGTAAATTGGGCATCATCATCTGCTTGTGTAAAATACAAAATTAATGTAAAATCCACTTTATTCCAACTTGATCAGATTTACAATTTTGAATGTTCTTTGAAGTTTATATAGGTAACTAATTTCTCTAAGTGAAATGTATAGGTTAATTAGATGCAGACTGTAATTGAATATTACAGCCAAAAAGACAGTATTTAGGGGTTAATGAAAACTTTTTTGACAGCTTTTTAAAGGTTATAGTTTTTTAATAGGTACTTTAAATCTAATGGACTGGCCTCACTGAGAATACATGTAAATTGAATTAATAGGACTGTATCTCCAGAGGAAATACCTGCCTCAACTTTCCATTTTACAGTAAAGCAAAGCATTTTACACATCAAATCAACTTCAGTAACTATTTTTTTTAGTGCGAATCTTCCATCTGGGGTCATTTTTGTAAATAATTTATTTAGCTAAGAACATGATACAAGCTTTTAGCTGATCCATAGACAATGTAAAATCTAAAAGGTGTTTTTTTTCATCTAGTTTTTTTAAGAAAAAGAAAAACAAGTATATCATTGTTTTTTAATGGAGGTATTGCACTGTTAGGTGACGTAAGTACGTAAGTAATATTTAATGCAATATTGATAAAAGTTTTTAAATCAGACAAACATTAAATTAAATGTTGATTTAACTTTAGTCTATATCTTTAATTTCTTTGCAGGTTAACTCAATTATTTCATTTTGATTAGTAGATAAAAAAAAATGTGAACAATAACTAAAACAATCCCTAATGTGACTTCAAATTACACAATGAGAAGAGGCAGACTAATTAAATACACTTTAACAAACTGTGTGAACATGTTTACTAAAAATCAGTGTGATTGCCTGGACCGTCAGTTAATAATTTGAATGTAAATGATTAAATTAGTAAATTGATCCATGTGGTCAAAGAATCCAGTAGCTACATCTAAGATGGGGGGGACTCACCGAGCATGTTGAACATTATGGATATTATCAATTTCAAATATTTTAGGACTATTGAGGCAAGACAGGCTTTGCTTTTTAACACATCACTTTTACATTTACCGTGTTTTATTAAAGGAAGCTGAGGCGCAAGTTTAATTGAATAAACTGGATCATTTTCCCTCATGCAATCAGAGGTTGGTCCATTTATGAAGCAACTATTACCATTCAACCACACCTTCTTGTTATCCAATTAGCATCAGAGTCCTGCTTACTTCTACCAACAGCTCAATCTGCCACCAACAAGCATCAAGTTGGATCTTATGTCAGACTTTGATTCTTATGAACCCGATTCAACCCTCCTACATCCCCTTCTCCTCACAAGCCCCATCTGACTCCTTCTCCATGCTGCTGCTTGACCCTATTGAAGTAATTCTCTGTACTCCTACTGCTTTCATTAAGCATTCCCAGCCTGTCCAGCAGAAGGCTGGCATGTTGAGCCTGGTTCTGCCAGAGATTTCTTCCCAAGGGGAGTTCTTCTCTCCACTGTCTCCCTCTACTTGCTCGTCATGGAGGTTCATACAAACCTGTGCCTTGTTCCAGCTGGCATCCATCCTCATACCGTTTTGGTTCCACCCCCAGTTTCAGGCCTGGGGGATTTCATCTCTGTTCCTAATTAGCTGCTCATGCATATAATAAAACTATAATTCAACGTACCCTGCTGAGGCCTGACCGTCAAGGGCTTAAAAGATTGTTTCAATAAAACTCTTAAATGCCTTCCTTCTTTAATCAGTTTTAAGGTTGAAACATTAGCCCTAATTGAGTAAGGTGTTTGCCCATAGAACACATTTTCATAAATTCTGAAAACTATTACAACATTTCCAATGCCAGTAGATGATCATTTTTCCTGCTTGACTTTGTCTGTTTTCTGTCAAAAATTGTTCTTGTTGGTAAAGCATGCTCTGTTTGACCAGCTGTTCCAATGTCTTTGAAAGATTTACAGAAAATGTTGCTGGATTTTACCAAACATGTTAGAGCAACTAAACTATTTAAATAAAACCAAAAAAAGAAAAACAGACATTCATCCCCTGTATTTTTCCCTTTCACCTTACATATAATGAAGCTGGCTGTAAGTTGTGTAAATACATCCTTATGAGGCTAGTTTGTCCTACAAACCCTTTCATTAAAAGGAGCATTGTCTTGTTAAATCACTTTTAAAATTTACGTCAGTGCCATTTTTATATTTATCAAATAATTTTTATGTTTTTTAGGAATATAACAGGCCTGTGCACCTTTAAACTTGCATTTCTTTATACTTTGTTAATCCTGAAAAGGAAATAAATGCTGTCTTAACTCAGAGTTTTTTTTTCATTGAGCTGTTGTACAATATATGTTAATAGCTGTAGGCAGGAAGGGTCTTCTGTAGTGGTCTGTTTTGCACCGGATCCAGAGAAGGCTTTGACAGAAGACACTGTTGATGGTTATCAGTCTTCTGAAGATGATGTTCATTGTTCTCCATAGTGTTTCTCGTTTTATAAGGAAATTATCTTTTTGAAATCATTTCCAGATGTTTGAGACTACTTCCCAGAAAAGAGCAGTAGATATTAGCAGAACAGATCACACTCTTTACAGCAGAGCTATAGAAGATGTACAGAATCTTGTAATAAGCAAACTGCAGGGGAACCTGATAGCTACTGGTTTGCCTGCTCAGGTTGACAAACAGGAGACTTACTAGACCCTTCATGATGTGGGATGTCGGACAACCTGACATGGCAATAATCATTCAGCATGGTTTCCTGAGTTTTCTTTGGTTTGAGAACAATACAATAGGTGTTCCACAGAACCTGAACCATCACCTGGATCAGAGTAAGATGAAAGAAGTGCTGTCGAATCCCACAGAACTGCTCTGCACAGGCCTTTGGGACTCTTGGGTTGACACCATCTAGACCTGGTGCCACACAAAAAAACAAGATAATTAGGTCAATGTGCATTGTTATATGACTCTGTGTTGTCCTGCGATGGACTGGTGACCTGTCCAGGGTGTTCCCCACCTTTTGCACATAGACTGGTGGAGAAAGGGACTAGCAAACTGTGACCCTGATGAACAAGCAGTAGAAGATAAATGGATCCCAAATTTAGAGCAGTTCTGTTTTAAATAATTCTTATAAGCAAATTTTTTCACACTGTAACTAGTACTGTAAATTACTGTGTTTTTCACTACTTAAAGTTCTATCTTGCTCCCTTTTATGTTTTATATTTGATGTTATGCTTATCTTTAAAAAAAGATTTTGTAAATTAGCAATGGAAGGAACAACAATATACTTAAATGTATTTATTAACAGAAAATATTGCTTAGTGAAACAAGGGATGCTGCTCCTGTTATACCTTGTTATTGACAAACTCATCATAAAAATATATCATATTGTAAATCTCCTATATGCAATGCTTCTTTCTGATAACCCAATGACCTTGTCTTCCTTTCCTATGATTATTTGATGAAAATCATTTTGCTCTGTGTACTGTATGCTTTCCAATTTTCTTCTGCTCCAAATATACATGCTAGATAGCAGAGCGGCCATACTTGAGGAATTTTATGTAACCAAGTGTCAAGTAATTGTATGTATTGTAGATGAAAAGCTTCATCCCACACTGAACGCACTTAGTCACATTTCTGGGTTTTGTCACACTGAATTATAGGAGCTGCATTAGCAACTGTGGCTTCTCTGCTGCGGCAAACCAGTGAAAAACCTTCTAATTAAAACAGCATTGTGAGAGAGGAAGTCTTCCATAATTGCATAATGGAGGAAAAGGACTCTTTGATGAACAATTTGTAACAGACTGTGTCCAGTCCCCCTGTGGCTCAAAGTCACAGTTTCAGTTGTACCTTATCATTCAAAGTGTTATTTCACCTTTCCTGAGCTAATTCACTCTTTCTGATGCATCTTATTGTATATCTAACATTTAACCAAGGATAAGGCAGAGACATATTTACAAATTTATAGGAAGCATAAAGCACAAAAAAGTCAAATCTAGCTGCAAAGGGATATAGGTGTAAAACAAATAAACACTTTTAATCATCGTGTTGCATTCATGACTGCTACATAATAAAAATATTTCTAATAAATTTTTTTATAAAACTTAAAAAATGTTTAATTGGAGAAAATATAAGGTTCAATAATCATTGAAAAAATGGACAAGAATAGAAGAAGCCCTCAAAGTGCAACATATAATCAGACTAAAGATGGTATTGAGTCAGTTATTTATTGTTGATGGTTCTATTGTCTGTGTTGCAATTTCTTTTGTAGGACTCATAAATTCCTTTTGCGGTTTAACGACATGAAACACAAACGGTGTAAAACATTTCCACCATTTTATTTAAAGTTTGTATGATCATATTTTATCTGTGTTACTTTCTAAATGGTTTATGGTATTTTACTTAAATGGCATAAAGAAATTAAATTTGTAAATGACAAAACCACTGACTTTCTTTTATATAATTCTAGATGTCAGAACTTTCAATTTAAATTAAATCTTTTTCAGATTTGCTTTATTTTCATTGTTTGTGTTCAATATCTGTAAATGCTTTTATCGTGTATTTTTAAAAGCAGGCTCACAGCTAGAGCCAAGTTTCTTGTTTTGGGACATTAGGTTCAAAGTATAATTCAAATTTCCATTTGGTTACATAATAAAGACAGAAAGACAAAATCCTTTGTTTTAACTTGTTACAGTTCTTATAGGGGGATTATGGATGTCAAATTGAACGCTGCCGTTTACTCTAAAACAAGGTATATCTGAACAGATGAGCTGATTAAAAGAACATTTTATTTACCAATCAGTAATTGGTAGTTCTAATCAGTACCACTGTCATGTGAAATAATGTAAGAAACTGGTCCTATACCATAGAGAGAAGCAAAAAAGAAAGTCCTACTTTTCCTCTTAAAATTGTCTAGTCATGTTTTATGACTTTTTGAATTTCTTCACAAGTAGCTCACTATTTGTATATATATATATATAAAAAAAAAAAAAAAAAAAAGACTTATACATTGTCGTCTGGACATAAAAAAAAAAAAAAAAAAAAAAAGAGAAAAGTCCAAGTCAAGTGTGGGAAAAGTGCAAACTATGATTTTCTACCAAGAGAAGAAAGTAGGGCTTGGAATAAAATTGGTGTTGAATGAAGTGAAAGCTAAAGCCGGCGGATCCCCGAACAAAGGCATCCATCAGCAAAATAACTTTACTGACAAAAATGATAGCAATGCTATTCTTTGACTTTCAGTGATTGAATGTTTATCCTGCATGTAATGCGTACAATAATCACCACTGTTTAAGTTTCCAACGTGGAGGCATCAGCTGCTGGTAGATGAAAAACATGTCTGTTCAAGATAAAAGGACTTGGTAAACACTATTGGAACTAAAACTTAAAGCATATCGTTTTATTTGAAGGTTTTTTTTAAAAAAAAACAAAACAAAAACAAAAAACAAAAAAACAATTATACATAACTTTGCCCCTTTAGGAGACAAGCTGAGTCACAGGTTTGTGGAGTTCTACTGGTCGCCCTTTGGCAGCTCTGCAGACCTCAGTATAGATTAACAAGGGTTGGAGTAAACCCTTGGTGGACTTTGGTTGGAGTAAACAACCCTTGACACTCTGGCCCTGAAGCGACAGAAGTCCTCCCTCTAAATGCTCCCACTAATTGTTGATCAGCTGCAGGCTTGTCATGGAGCTGCTCCAACCAAAGACGGAGGCTCCATCTAGTGGGGGGAAAGGAAAGGGGAAAAAACACAAAGAAAACACCAAAAACCCCAGCACCTGACAAACACACATAAAATACAGAACTACTTTATTTAGTCCCTGGATACGCAGTAATTGCTTTGTTGTCTCAGAAAGCTGCATAGTAGCTAAGTAAAAGATGCTTTGAGAAAGTGAATGTCCCTTTCATTAGTTTGAAAGAATAGAAAACTATTAAAAACAATGTTTTCTGTTCCCTTATAATATTCATGTTTTATTTATAGGAATTACAAAATGCACACTGTCATTTCAAATATTTGTAAGTTTAACAAAACGAGGACGATACTAGCTAGAAATGTTAAATTTATTTCAGGTGACATGTCTTCAGCATTATGTCGAAAATAAAACCAGGAATTTAAACAGCAAGCCAGCAAATATAGAAATAGGGATATTTTATGTATGATAAAGAAATAAATAATGATTATAGATAAATAAATCAGAGGCTGTGGCTTATACTGTCATAAAATAGTAAAATACAGCCAAGATGCTACACTAACACTTAGGAAGAACATTTGCTGTGAGTTCGTGGTGAAAATGCAGCACACTGCCACAAATTGCATCCAGCCTTATTTGACCCAGTATCCACGGCAACAACACATGCATTTGCAGAGAGGAGAGAGTCCCCTTCGTGTTTAGATGAAGATAATGTAATAAATAAAAACAGCAGCAGACTAGCAGTTTCTATGACTGACTGTGAGTAATGAATTGCGATAATCCCTCAGACTGGACATGAAAGCACATCCTCCTACTTAGGCTCTTTAACTTAAAGCTTCCTCTGCCTGCTTTAATTACAGCTTTCTTCTTTTATTAGCATATTGTTAATTAGAGGAATGTGAGCTTCTGTGTGCTGATTTATTTTTCTTCATTCAGCAGCTTTATATTGAAATGTGTAACAGAAAGGACTCTGCTGCCTGTATCTATTAGGACTGCGGGGTAATCCGGTATTCCCTGTCCTCACAGCAAGAGAGCAATTAATTTCTGTTCATAATGTTGGAATTCCACAAAACACAGTAGTATTGGCATCTGTATAGTAGGGACAGACAAAATATTTATACAACACTGTCTCCGTTTAAATAATAAGAGGTATTCTTAGACAACATTAAGTTTGAACATTTTGTTAAAAATAAAACGCTTTGAGAACAAAATTAAGAAAGGGAGCGATAAATACTAGCTAATGTAATCAAATGTTTAAATATCTCAGTGCAGGGTTTAAATGCAAGATGATACAAAACTGAGTCTTTTAGCCCATAATTTTACTATGAATGTCTCTTTAAAGTGGTACAATTATCTGGTTTGTTCTAGATAATGCATCATTCAACTCAAAACTCAAAATAACAATGTTGTAATAATACATTGGGTTACTGATATCTACGAAAAGGAAGAGAAGAACTCACGAGGGCGAATAGTGAGATTTCTACCCAGAATAACAATGTTTTTTGTAACCTTGATGTCTATTAAAGATAAATGATCCACACTGGAGAAATAGCAGGACAGAATCCCTACCTTTTGTATGTTTAAATTCATTTTCTTCTATTCATGAAATTCATACATTCTTGTTTTATTCAATTTGGAGACACCGAGACCCCTGGTGGAGGCTACACGTTAGCATGATTAACCCTGAGCTGGGTTTAAGTGGACCAAATAGCAGAAGGCATCATTGGGGTTAAGAATACTGCACCAAACAGAACATCTTTCAAAATTGTTCAGAGCTATAATGATGTCCAAGAGAGACCTGGTAAATCCCAAACTGAACTTAACTGAAAAAGATATGAACACAAACCTCATGAGCAAACAAAGAATAATAGAGATAGTAAAACCCGAAGGTAATCAAACTTAGATAAGAGCAAGAGGTGATGGGTTTAAACTTGCCTCTTTATCATATAGTTTTTTCCAAACATATAGAATCTCTGTTTCTTCTGCATTGGACATGTTTTAGCACTATGAAGAGAGAGATCACATATACCACATACATGCAAGCCGACATGAAGACATCCTCCTGTTTCAAGGAGCTAGTTGAAATTCGGCAACATGCTAGAGCTCTTTTAACCACAAACAAAGATAACCTCACAAACTTCTTATCAACATTTATAATACGATTTGTTTTTTTTTCTTTTTTTTTTGGTTAACCTGAATCAAATTTCCCAAGAGAATAAGTAATCAGAAATAAATATAGTACCATTGCATCTTGGTAAAAAACCCGTGTTTTCCTGGTTAAATGTTTTTTTAATCAGCTGTTCTGCTGTCAGTGAAACATATACTAAAATATTGATAGGAACCTGGGGCAAAGAAGCAAAGCTAACTCTGAAACATTCTTGATAACTACAAGGTGAAATCACAAATTTGAAACAATTCCTTCAAAAATATTTTGACTTCTTTTGAAAAACTCATATTATTTGACTTTGGAAAACTTTTTAAACTCATTAAATAGCATAAACCCAGTAAGTTACCCACCCAATAGTGCACTGCCTCCTTTTACATTACATAAGATACCCTTCTTTAGGTTAATGTAAAAGTAGAAACATTATTGTGACAGAATGTAATAAAAACACGGTAGATACCTATTTTTAGAAGAGCTTGTCAACAATCCACAATCCATGGCATCTGCATTTCTAAAAGTTCAGTATGTGCTCTGGTCAACCTTGACATTCAGGAGTAACTGTTATGTATCAACCCTTTTAAAAAGACCTTTTTCTCCTAAGTTTAAGGGAAAACCTGAGACTGAGGACAACAGTGATATTTTCCTGTTCATGTGGCCCAGGACTGCTGTGGCTACAATGTAGCTTACTAATATTAGTGTGTGAACATGTTTGCATGTTTATCGTTTAACATTTCGTTTTCAGTTTTGTCTTTTATGTTTACCTGATCTTATTGTTGTTTTTAACCTGTCTCTTTCAATGCTCGATGTTCCTGCAACACATATGTTGGTTTTCTCTATATTCTTATTTAAGTGTAAAGCACTTTGGATTGTCCTCTTCGTGAAATGTGCTAAATAAATAAACTTGCCCTGCAGAAGCACTGTGCACACACCTCCAAACTGCACAGCTGCTCTGCTGTGAGACACAAGCAAATTTAAGTAAACACATTTGTAGCATTTATTGCACCACAAAACCTTGACATTATAGTCTGTAATAAAGACGGAGGGTGAGGAGAAGAGTGAGAAAGCTTGAGCAGAGGATCATAGGGTTTATATGATCAAAGCATAACTTACACATGCAGTGTTAGAGTTTACAATTTTCATGCTACCAACAGGAAAAAAATAGTACTAATATGTTTACCAAGAATTTTGCAAAGCCAGATTGAATTTACTCTGCATAATTTTCCTTTTGGTTATGTCTCTCACCTGCAACCTGTTATGTTGGTGAACATATGAATGCTGTTTCGTCCTGTAAGGAGAAGCATAACTGGTAGCAGAAGAGCAGAAACATCTTGAGTTCATGGGGAAATGCTCTAGATAATAAGAAGACATCATTCTACCCATAAAGGAACCTTGTGGGAAAAGAACACTAAAAGTGCATCACAGGTATGTATTCTTTCATATTAAAATAAGCATATCTGTAGTGGTCCCACAGCTAACTGAGGCAGTTTTATGTTGCAGTTGCAACATCAAACATATGCATTGATATCATTTAATCCAAAAACCTGAGCTAGCATTAATTAGATTTATAGGCTATTAGACTTGTGTTACGGTGTTTAATAGGTGGGATTTTCTCCCTTACATTTCCAAATGAAAGATAAATCTGACTTCTTTTGTTTCAAATAACAAAACAACACAAAATAAAAATGAATAACTAATACAAGGCAGAGTAATAGAAAATAAAATCTCTGAGAAAGGATGAACTAGTAAAAAAATTATGTTTTTTGTGCAGACAATTATTCCAAATATCAGGTTAACTCCTTTTTTAATAGAGAGTGGGTCATTGCCCAATTATGTGCTGCAGTATGTTGGAAAATAAGAAAAGATTGAGGACTTTTTAGACACTGAATCGTTTTCAGAGCTTATACATTTTTAAATATGGGCATTTTTTGAGCAGATGTTGAAGTGATTTAAAAAAAAAGAATTCTTAATCACAGCAAGAATTTTACAATTAATGGCAACCACATGGGAGAAACCATTATGTTCATGCATTAAAAAAACAAACATGGAGACTGTATTTAAATGGGAAGAGGTTTGTAGCCAAGGGGGACAGTATTACCTCTAAACATATCGAAATGGTACACTTGATTGTTCAAATGTGAGAACCGTATTTTACTTATTTATCTTTAGTCATTCCTAACCTATCTTTATCAATAAATGCAAATCCATAAAGGAAATAAAACCGTATTTTAAAACCATAATTATTTAAGTGTTGATTTTTCATCTTACCTTCAAATTCCATAAAACTTTGTTTAATAGGCCTGAGTTTTGTGATTTAAGGAGCTCTTATAAAAAAATTTTAAGTCTGTTTCTACAATACGTGCATTTCCATCAGCTTTTTCTAAAGTATTGCTTTAGACAAACTTGATTTGAAATGACAAAATATAAAAAAATCATTTGTTTTAACTCTCACTTGGAGTGGTTTTTGGCTTCTGTGAAAAAGGGTGAACAGGCAAAACTGGAGATGGAAGTATTTTGAATCTGCTCTGACGTAGCAAACTTTTACCTCACATGACTGATCAGCTAATTCTGCTGTCTTCCTGGATGTTCCCATGACGCTCATAAAAATACCTGGAAACATCATGGCACTTAAAAGCTGACATGTTAAAGTAAAAACAACTTAAAAACAATAAATTTATTAAAAACTTTCCTCCATTACTCATTTGTGGTCTGTGCTAGATATCAGTTTACTACAAGCATCCATGATGATGTAATGATACGATGATAGATGACAATATTACGCTTTTTTTGGTTTATTTATTTCAAACCAAATGCAAACACCACAAATACAAATTTTCTTTTCTTGACCTTTTAAAATTCACATTTTATCTAGATGGAGACACAACTAATGAGGTTTTCAAATTAAAGTCTGTAACTGGTTATAGCCATTTTATTAGCTAATATTTGCTCTTGACAATTATTGGTCCTTAACCAAACTAAATACATGGTTGTGCAACAAAATGCAAAACCCATGATTGAGATGATATAGTGTAACAATATTGTGGATGACAGTGAGCCCAGTGGAGTTTGTATCAGGAGGAATTTTATTGTACCAAGAATTACAAGTAAGCCACCTGCACAAAACTCCTTGAAGGTGAAATTATTGTTGTCAGCTCGCAGTGTTGAAGACATGCAGCGTTTTCATCAAAGTACATATCATGCTTCTGTATCTAAAGGCTTCAAAGTGACAATCATCTAAGGCCAATATAAAAAAAAACATATTGCTGGAGAGGTGGTCTCTTATATCTCTTGTGCACCTTCGCACTATTGTCCTATGTGAGATAGTAACAACATAAACAAGCTTTTATGTGACAACAATCCTGTTGAAATGTGATTTTTTTTCAGCAATGGCTCTTGTGTGAGTTGCTGCTGAGGACCACAAGTCAAGGACATCCTCATGGAAAAGTGCACCATGGATGAAATAGAAAGTTAATCTATGACCGCTGCTTCTGTGCGTGTGTCTGTATTAGTGTGTGTGTGTGTGTGGTGGGGGGCAAAACAGGTTTATAATGTATTTTTATTCTTTCCTATGATGTTTGGGTTATGGCAGTTGAGATGCAAACAGGTCAAATATTTGTTGCCTTTTTATACATTATTATACTTGAAATATGAAAGTTTTACTTGCTATCGTGTATTTGTTGCGATACTGAACTTTGAACGGGGTTTTATACAGCATTGCTATCTTTGGCATTCTTCCTTTTTCCATTTAATTTCATTGCACACTCTCAGGAACAGCAAGCTGTACTCCACTGATAGCAGGAGCTGCTTTTGATCTACCAAATGCAGCATTGAGGTACAATGGACTGTGAGGTTGCCAAATGCAGTGTAACGGTGCCTTAGAAGAGAAGGTATAAAACAATGCAACAAAACAATGCAGCTCTGTTATTACTGTAGGCATTGTTTTTACAAAACCCACAGCTACCAAATTATAAGATAAAGGATATCAATTATCGTGATTATAAACAAAACATGAGTGGATTGCCTATATAAGTGAAATAATTTGAAATACTTCACTTGATCTTGATATAAATATGTGAAATATATTTCCCCAAAATATTTGCACTTTGCTGAGTCACTGGGAAGTGTCTATATCTATGTGACTGGAGGGATACTACATCCTGGACAGGTAGCATTTCCACCATACTGCAGGTAAACAGGTGAATTATATACTGGCTTTATTATTTGTGTGATATTAAAATTATTGTTGGGCAATGTGTGTGTATGTAGGTTTATGTATTTCTAAAGTTGCTGTTGAGGGAAACTATATCCCTATTAATTTTTTTTTAGAGTTTTTGTTTGTTTTTGATTATTTATCAGATATCCCAGATTGGAAAAATAATAGCTGACCCGTCCTACCACAGCATGACCTGTTTCAGACTCTCCTCTGGCAGAAGGCTGTCATGATGGGTTAAGGGCTCGAACCCATATGCAGAACACCACTCGGATACAGGGAAAAGGTTCAACAGTTTATT